>PVJX010036866.1:0-17378 GCA_004027295.1 Dolichotis patagonum | reverse complement strand
AGAATATAGGCAGTAACTACTTACATGAAAATGCCTACTTTTATATATAATCTAAATAACAATATGTTTAAATTGGCAGTTAACATGGTAAATTAATTAAGCTTAACTTGTTAGACACTCAGAAAAGTCTTAACACATAAGAAGTTGTTAAGCCCAAAATTATAAACTCTTGCTTTTCTTATTAATCTTTGGAACTACACAGCAAATGTTTTTAACAGAAGAAACTAAAATGCCAATAATTTCAATTATATCTCCCAACAACAGACTTTAGTATTTCCAGATCTATGCTAAAAATATTTTGTGTACATTTAATTGTTTTTCCATTCAGTGCTCCAGGAAAACAATTGCCAAGAGGCAGGGTTCCAGATGGAAAAGAAAACAACATGAAGAACTTGAAAAATCAACAGGATTTATGTTTAGGAACTGCATAAGGAATATGCTAGATCTGAGGAGACATAATGGACATCAGCCACTTCTCTTTCAGCATATATTTCTGCTTTTTCATCAAAATCTTTACTCTTTCCTTCCAACACTGCTCCTCTTCCTTCCAATGTTGTGATTCTGGCAAAGCTACCAGTTTTAGTATCCCCGATTTCTTTTCCTGCCTTTACACTGAAGTGGCTAGAAGAAATATTTCCTCTCAGGTGGCTAAACTGGCATTAAGACAAAGTTTCATCCTCCCAAGTCAGCTCTCTCATCCCCTCCTTTCTACGGGATGAAAGAATAAATTAAGACAGACATAAATACATGTGGGAAAGCAGTAGACATGAAAGGGGTCAGGGTATAGGTATGTGAGAAGGTAACAGAGCAGGAGAGAAGTATCCACCGAAAGCAAGGTTGTTCTCAGTCTTTAGATGAAAACAGGTTCGAGACAAGCCAGCAAGTCAACTCAGATCTTGTTAGCAAACAGAGTCAACAGGTCTCTGTTTTTGCTCAAATTTCCTTCAGTTGTGTATCTCTCATTGATAATAAGAGAATTCTAATGAATACAGAAGACTAGATTTCTCTTAGCTATGAAATACCTAGTAATAGTCCAGTATAAACTTTTTGTGGTAAACTGACAACTGGTGGTCAACTTGTAACTCCCAGCTGAACTCAATCAGTGCAACGCTGGGTGTGAACTGTTGTCAACATAAAAAGGAGACCTGGAGAGGAAGAAGTGGTGCCACTGGTTCTCCTGGAGGATCTTGTCATGCTAGCTTTCCTTATAGGAACTTGGCTATTCTCATTGTCAGTGGAGCTTGGGACCTCACACAACTGAGAATGGCTGTGGAACATTTTAGGGGAGCTCTGGTGCTTTGAGTGTTGCTTCCTGGCTCCAGTGCAGATCCCTCAGCCTACTGGCCCAGATCCTTCATCCCTCTGTCACAGACTTTCTGGCTTCCACCACTGACCTTTGGGCTTTCCCAGCACAAATTTGTGAAACAGACTTGCATGAGACATTGTCATGAGCTCTAAGCCTCCAGTTGGACTCATAGGAGACACTGTCATGGGCTCTAGATCTTCAACTGGACTCATGTGGGACATTGCCATAGGATCCAGGCCCTCAGCTGGATTCTTTGGGTCTGTAGTGTATGGACAGATTTCCTGCATTCTTTTGTATTTGACTCTTCAGGTGACCACTATAAAATAATCGTACAAATTACGTGTCTTGTATTAAATTGCTTCCCTTGCAAACCCTGACTACAACACATACATCAAAATACTTCAGTTCTTATGAATATTTAAGATTTTGCACTATAAACATTGTTTTTTATGGTTTTTTTTAACATTTTAAACATTTCTGAGTAAAAATGCAAAATATAAGGAAGTAAAACAGCAGGGTGTGGTGGGGCATGCCTGTAGTCCGAGTATTTAGGCTGAGGCAGGAGTATTGCTGCAAGTTCGAGGCCAGCCTGGGCTACATGGCAAGATCCTGTCTGAAAAAAAAAAGAATACAAAGAGAGTAAAACATTTGTGTTTTATTCATTAAAGCTATTCTTAGAGGTGAAATTCTGCACAATTAATAAAAATAAAATTACAAAATAACTATTTTGCCTCTTTTTTTCTTTGTATTGGGGATTGAACTCATAACCTTGCCTTGCCAGGCAGGTGGTTGTACAGCTGAGCTAAATCCCTGGCCATGTCACAGGTTTTTTGTCTTTTTTTTTTAAATAACTATTTTGAATAAATTTTCTTTGTACCTCAGGTTAACATAATAATTAAGTTATCAAGTGTGACAGTACAGCATAAGGATTAAAGAGCATGTACTCTACATTTTCATCAATAAATCCTGCCGTCAGAAAAAGCAACAAAGAAACATTGGAGTTAAGCTATATACTACAGATAAAACAGCACTAACAGTCATTTACAGACCATTTAATTCAACAGCTGAAGAATACATGTTTTATTAGCACATGAAATATGCTTTAATATAGACCATATGTTCAAAATAAGTTCGAAATAATTAAAATCATAGACTGTAGCTTCACTGGACATAACAGAATAAAACTAGAAATCACCAACAAGGATTTTGAGGAGCAATAAAAATACTTTTGAATTACCAAGAGACTAATGAAGGCATCAAAATATTTTAAAATGCATTGAAATAAAGGAAAATGAAAACAGCATGCTTAAAACCAATAGCAAAAACAGTACTAAAAGAGGAAAGATAATTGCAGTAAATGTCTACTAGAAAAATAGAACAATTTCAAATAACCAATCTGCTCATATATCTCAAAGAGCTAGAAAAGCAAGAACAAACCAAAACTAAAATTAATAAAAGAAATAATAGAAATCTTTGCAGAAAAAAACAAACTGGACACTAAAAATACTATAAAATATCAATGGATGAAGAATTGTTTTCTGGAAAAATAAAATTCAAAAACTTTAACTAAGATAACCAAGAAAAACCAAAGAGATCAAAGAAAAAAATAGAGATGAAAAAGGAGACAAATGATATCACAGAAACACAAAAAAATTATTAGAGACTATTATTAACTACATGCCAACAACTCTGAGAAACTAGAAGAAATAAATATATTGAGAATACACAAAATCTATTGAACTGAATCATGAAGACACAGAAAACTTGAGCAGAACAATAATAAGCCGTGAGAGTGAATCAGTAACCAAAAAAAAAAAAAAAAAAAAAAAAAAAAAAAAAAAAAAAAAAGTAATATAGAATATCCCAGAAAGGAATGACTTTCCTGCTGAATTTTATCAAACTGTAAAAATGAACTAACATCAATTCTTCTCAAGATACTCAAAAAAATTGAAGGGAGAAGTGAGGGGCCTATGCAAACTCAATTTTATGCAGCTAGGATTACCTGACACAAAAACAAGATACAGACACTATATATATATCTCACAATGAGATTCACCCCAGAAAGTTTAGGATGTTTCAATATACACAAATTAATAAACAGTACAGGATATCAACAATTGAAAGACAGCAATAATGTGATCATGCCAATTGAGAAAAAGCATTCAATAAAATTCAACAACTTTTTATTGCTTTAAAAAAATCCTCAACAAGTTAGATTTTGAAAGAAACTACCTCAGCATAATAAAAGTTATACATGACAAACCCACATCCAATATTATACTAAATGAAGAAAAGGTGTAAGCCCTTCCTCTAAGATCTGAAACAAAACAAGATTGTCCACTTGTACCCCTTCTGTCCAACATAGTACTGGAAATCTAAACCAAAGAAATTTAAAAAGACAAAGAAATAAGAAGCATCTAAATTGGAAAAGAGGAAGTCAAACTATCTCCTTCTTTGTAGATCACATAATTTTATATATAGACAACCTTAAAAAGGTCACCAAATAAGTGCTGGAACTGATAAATTCAGTAAGTTTTCAAGATACAAAGCCAGCATACAAAAGTTTATCTTTTCATACACCAATAATGAACTAGTTGAAAAAGAAATCAAGAAGAAATTTCATTTACAATGTTCACATAAAAAAGAAAAAGCCAGTCATAAAATTAACCAAGGAAGTGAAAAAAATTTTATAATGAAAACTAAAAAAGTCCTGATGGAAGAAATTGAAAAGAACACCACAAATAGGATATAAATCTTATGTTCATGGATTGGAAGAATTATAAAAATGTCATACTACTCAAAGCAATGTACAGATTCAATGAAACCCCAATCAAAATACTAATGACATTCTTTGCAAGGAAAAATAACCACAAAATTCACATGGAACAACAAAAGTTCAAAAATAGCCAAAGCAATCTTAAGTCAAAATAATTTATAAAGTTGGATACATCAATATACTTGACTTCAAAACCTATTACAAGGCTATAGTAATCAAAACAGCAGGTTCTGGCAGAAAAACAGATATGATGATCAGTGGAGCAGAAGAGAAAATCAGAAATTCATGCATTTACAGCCAATTCATTTTCAACAAAGAAATCAAGAAAATGCATTTAAAAGGGCCTGAGGATTTAGCTCAGCAGCACAAGCACTTACCTGGCAAATGCAAGGTCATGAGTTCAATCCCCGGTACAAAAAAAAAAAAAAGAAAAGACAGTCTTTTTAATAAATGGTACTGAGAAAACTGGATGTACATATGCAGAAGAAAGTAACTACATCCCTACCTCTCACTGTATACAAAAGAAATTTGATTAAGGATCTAAATATAAGAATTGAAACAATAAGATTAATAGAAGAAATACAGAGAAAACACTTCAGAACACTGGTTTAGGCAATGATTTTTAAAAAAAGATCCAAACAACACAGGCAACAAAACCAAAAAAAAAAAAAAAAAAAAACCATGAGATTACGTCAAACTAAGAAACTTTAGCACAGCAAAAAAAAGCAATCAACATAATTCAGATAAACTACAAATTGGGAACAGTATTTTCAAACTATTCATCTGACAAAGAGATAATATCTAGAATATTCAAAGATCTCACAACTCAACAGTAAAAATGATAGTAATATTAATCATCATAATCATCTGATTTTAAAGTGGATGCATGATCTGAATACTCATTTCTCAAAGGAAGGTACATGTATTGCTAACAAGTATATGCTCAGTATCTCTAATCACCAGGGAGATGGAAGTCAAAACCACAATGATAAATCTCACCCTGGTTGGATCCAAAATTATCAAAAAGATGAAAAACAACAAATGGTAGCAAGGATATGGAGAGAGGGTAGCTCTTATACACAACTGGAGGAACATACATTAGTATACACATTGTGAAAAACAATATGGACATCCTCAAAATACTGAAAATAGAATTTCTGTATGGTTGAGAAATCCCAAAAGAAGTGAAATCATTAAATCAAAGAGGTATCTGCATGCCCAAGTTTAATGCAGCACTATTCCACTATTTGTAATAGCCAATATATGGAATCAACCAGGATATCCTTTTTCTTTGTTGGATGAATGAATTTTTTTAATGTGACAGTGAAAAGAGTATGAAATGTGGTCATTTCTGGACACATGGATGAAATGGGAGGACTTCGGGTTAAACGAAGAAACCAACCACATGAAGACAATTACTGCATGTTCTTATTCATTTGTCACGTGTAAATAAAGGGCAGAATACGGATCACTAGAGCTAGCTAAGGAGAAGAACGATAGAGAACCTGAATAATACGTACCAAATACAATTAGGGAGATAGAAACTCAAACTACTCTGATCATTATACACTATACACATGTATTCAATTATAATACTGTAGTTCATAAATACAAATATTATATGTTAAGCAAAAAATACGCAATTTAAGGCTGGAGGTTTAACTCAGTAGCACAAGTGCCTGCCTGGCAAGCATGAGGTCTTGAGTTCTATCCCCGGTCGAAAAAAAAAAAACATACATTTTAAATTAATACTACTGGACAAACTATACCTTGAAAGACCAAAACTAAACAAACTATATTTTACAAATGAGAAAAATAACAAGGACTTTTACACTAAAGGGTTCCCAGATGATTATCAGTATGGCACATACAGTACTTTGACACTTTAGTAACTACACAATCAAATATTTGGATATTGGGTCAAATTGTACTCATTAGAGTCACTCATATACCATTTATACTTCTAAACAAGTATAGCATTTCTGCTTGCCTCACCATTGTTGGGCAAGGGGATATTTAAACTTAAATTAGATGAATCAAGAAATAGCCTAATGAATCACTATAAATACTTATGACAGGGACAATAAGATAAAAGTTCATTCTTGGCTCTAATACGTTCTAACCATGTCTGCATTTGTTTAATATAAAAGGGCTATAAAATTATGAAACAGATTTCTTTTTATAACTTGTATATAAATATAACACTGACCAATATTAAGTATTAGTAAAAAATTATATAAACAATCATAAAGCACCCAAAGACTATAAAAATAAATTAATTCACCAAAAAATAAAGATCATTTACTTTGAAGCCAGACAGTCTGGATTAAAAATTAGGCTCTGATATTTATTATCTATAACACCATGATCAAATTACTAAAGAGAGATACATACTTCCTATTCTATAAAATGAATTATAAAACAGTGAAAATATTTGAAATGCAGAAAGTGCTTAGAACAGTATTGAGACAGATTAAGCCCTCATATTAGTGTCAGTGTTCTTCTTGGTTTTGTTACTTAAAATAACTGATTGTGCAATAAACAAATCCTAGATTTCATCAGCATGACTTAACTTTAAAACACCTATGGTTGGTTTATTTTAATATCTCACACTTTCCTTCCGTTAAAGAAACAAGGACCAGATCTTCCTGATAGATGCTCAAAGTTTCATGTGTCTACATCCAAATTAAATGAACCATTTCAGCAATGTTAGTGGTGACAAAGGCAAAAATAACATGGTGATTCCCTTTTCCACTTGTCCTTTTCTCTCTAATGGAGATTTATGCAATGAAAAACAAATTATCTGACCAGGAAGTTGGGACTTGAGACTGAAAGAGTCTAATACTAATTGCTTCTCATTATTTTCTATGGTGTAATAATGTTCTTGGAAAAAATGTTGCACCATAATCCTACATTCTCATATTCAATTGTGTACAGGATCAGGCAGGCACTACCGCAGTGTGAATCACCTTGACTACAAACACTTAAATTCAAAATTGTAAAATTATACATTATAAGCTTTTTTAAACAAAATCTGCTGACCATATTGATCAGCAGATGCCCAACTGAGACACCAAATCATACATCCAAAAGAGAAAATTGACTTTATCTGTATAGTAATGTTACAGGTGATTTTCATCTTGTCTTTTATCATTTTCTGTTGGGAGCCATTGAAGCTAGAAATTGAACACATATGCAGGGCTGTGGCATTGCCAGTCATGGCCGACCTGGGAACAGAGATACCTCAAAGGACAAGATAAGGCCACAGCTGAGGATACTAGCTCCAAACCCAATTTGAAAAGATAGAGATTTTAGCTGCAGGCATTTCACTCCTATAGTGAAAATCAACCTGCAGAATTTCTCCTAAGAAACTAATATAATATAGTTCTCCTAAATTAACATAACCTGTTACTTGGAAAAGTCTTTGAACCACTCCCAAAGTTCTGCTCAGTTTCCTGTGTTTTCCACTCTAACCTCTTCCTTGCTTGAAAAACTAAATAAATATGGGCTGCCCAGAGACATTCCTTGTCTTAGCCTCCAGAGTCTCGACTCTGCTAGGGGGTTTTGATCCTCCTGGAGCCTTAAAATCATATCACTTGTCTCATTTATGTAAGCCTTCACTGTACACTCATTTAGGAGCCTGGGGATCTTGGCCAGGTCCCTGACAGTTTTCTAAATGTTTTACAACATACAATATTTCTTTTACCACCAAATAATTACAAAGTGCACATAAAAATAATAAATAATAAATAGTGCAAATAATGTAAAATGCATTATCTCTGCTGTAACAAAGTGAACTTGTTAACCTGTTATATCTTAGAATGTTACATAGCAATCCTTGTGAGAAGGGGACAAAATGATGAAGCATCTTAAGAAACAAGACAGAGAAATCTGTGGATGACATTAATTTGAGGAGAACATGAACATCTTTAGATGTTTGTCTGATTTAGAAAAAATTCCAGTCTATCATTTTCAACAGGCAGAATTTACAGTGATCAAAATACACTGAACATCATAAGTGCTTTTTAAAAATGGAGAGATGGTATTTAAATATCCAAAACAACTAAAAAAATTCATCCTTTCTGTAGAACTAGAATTATGCAATGCCTCTCTAAATCATTCTCCTTGACTGAGCATTTTTCTGGTAACCAACAATGTTTGTTCATCAAGTGTCAGAAGAAATGTGACAAACAGTAAGGGCTATAGAGTCTATATCCTTGTACAGACTTTGTATAGTTCTCGTGTGGACTTTGTACAAGAATGTGCCAGGGAAAGCTGACTAGACTGCTTTAAACTTTAAAGGTTTTAAGTTAAAATAAAGACTTTAGAACCTCCAATTCATCTCATTAGTAAACTTCTTAACTTTGCTTGCTTGTTAACTCAAAGACAGTATGCATACCACAAGGAGAACATGTATCTGTATGCATGTGCATGTGTGATTTATTTAGGAGACTTAAAAGCGGGTTATAAATATCATTAAAAACATCATCCATCATAACTACACTAAAAGCTCACTTTCATTTTGAGATCCATTGGATAAGTTTTACAAAAAGGCACCAGTCGTGAAGAACCTAAGTCAGGAAGTGGGTCAGTCTTAGGAACACAGCATAATTCCAACCTTCTATGTAACAAGGCACAGTGTTTCTCTACTTTTCACGCTTTGAAGTTTGATAATTATGAAGGAGACTCATGCATATTTTGCAAACCAAAGAGAATGAGAGTTTATGTTTTTCAAAGTTAGAAAGCTAGCCAAAAGCAGCACGCTGATTTTAGTATGCACTGAAGGCATACTAATTCTGAGGCAGAATTGAGGGGCCATATAGACTTGCTGTTCAAAAAAGAAAAAAGATTCAAAAACTGCAAATAAAATCAACTATCATATTAATAAATTTAATTCAGGAAAACACAATAAAGTAAACATTTGTAAAGGGCCTTGGACTCTCACAGTTGTTGTTCAGATATCCTCCATATCTTACACATTTAGGTGAGGCTATGAGAAGGTGATTGCATTGTGAGAGGATGATCAAATTGTGGAGTCTGGTCAGAAGACATAGGTCACCAGGAGCAACCTACAAGGTGATGTTGCTCTTCTTTACTCCTTCCTGTCTTCTTCCTGTCTGTCATGTGTAAGCAGCCATCCTCCTAGGGCCCTTCCCCATTTGCTTCTGGATTGGAGCCAGCTGACTAGGAACTGAAGTCTTACACACTGGGGCAAAATCAACCTTTTCTCCTTTACATTTCTAGTGTCAAGTATTATGTCTCAGCAACAAGGAAAGTGACTAAGAAACATCAAAGAAGGGAAATCCCATATCACCTTGTGAAACAAGAATTTTATATTCAACATATCTGCAAATTGTTTTGGAAAACACACAGTAGTAAGCACCTCTGGATGTACCAGAGTGGGACAGCAGGTGTGATCTTAGGGTCTGTGTCTAGTCTGTTACCCCTTCCTCTCTTCTGCTGTTCTCCTGCTCTGCTTCCTGGCCACCATGGATTAAGCAGCTTTGCTCTGCCAAACTTTTCCTCCTTAATGTTCCTGGCTTGGCACAACCATGGACTGAGTCTCTGAAACTTCTCTCTTCCTTTAAGGTTCTGGTGTCAAATAGTTTGTCCCAGCAATGGGAAAGCTGATTGATATACCTTAGGAGTATTAAAAGTGAGAGCAATTTATCTAGTGTTTATACAAAATATTCTAATTATTTCCCAGAATAATTTCCTGAAAACATCATTTCCATGGAATTCCTATAGATAATAGGAAGTAAATGTGGAAATCATATTAACATAGTAGTATAGAGTGAAGTGTATGTTCAGAGCAATTGAATTCAAATTCACACCACTCACACAGTGTTTGGCAAATTTCTTAATAGCTTTATGGCTTAGCTCTCCAGTCTATAAAACATGATAAAAATTTTGTTAACATCATAGGATTAGTGGATGAAGTTTTCAGAAACAAAAACAAACAAAAAAATTCTTAGAATGGGATCTGGAACATAGTGAATACTCAAAAAGTCATGGTTGTAATTGTTGTTATTAATATTAGTATTACTATTGTGTTAAATATTATAATGATCATCTGTTTTTGATATGTCAAGATGATAAAGTGAAATCAATTTCTTTTCTGAAGGATTCTGATGTTATTAATATTCATTGTTATTCTCCGAGGGACAGAGTTTGCAGTTTTCCCAGCTGGTTTTCACCATGGAATTTTTATTTATCCACTATGCATTTTTAAAACTAATGTCAATGAACAGATATGAGTAATATAATAAGTAAAAAGAGAATTATAAAAACCATGTTCAAAAAAATAATACATTTGTCTTTCTACTACT
Organism: Dolichotis patagonum; assembly: GCA_004027295.1. Classification (NCBI taxonomy): domain Eukaryota; kingdom Metazoa; phylum Chordata; class Mammalia; order Rodentia; family Caviidae; genus Dolichotis; species Dolichotis patagonum. Next base: position 6,967 of record PVJX010036866.1, on the reverse strand, counting down.
ATCAGTCTAGCAAGGAATTTTCTTTCCCACATATAGATATGTACAGTAAAGGAGTTCTAGTTCTAAAATCAAGCTATCTGTGCTCCCTTACTTAACACTCATGACTTTAAGCAAGATATTTGACTTCTCTGCTTCCACATTTATAAAATGGTGATGGTCATCTTGCCTGTTTCACAGGATTACTGTGGGGATTAATGAAACAATCCTTGTAAAGCAATTGGCAGAATGCTACCAAGTTAGGGCAGGGGTTCTGCTCAGGGATCCTGAGTACTGATGTGTCTCCACCCCTTCACCCCAACTTCAACAGGCTTATAACTCTCTGATGCTCAGTTTGACTTGAGAACAAAGAAGATTAAAATATCACCAAATATTTCTAGCTAATGATAGATTATTTTCTTGGATGATAACACAAGTCCTAAACATATAAAAGCTGTGACCTAACAAAGCATTCTGCTTCTCAGAGCCTTCATGACAAATCCCAGCTGGGACTGTGTCACTACCAGGATTTTGGAACCAAAAGCACCTGCTCTGAGATAGCCTCTATTTTTTTCCTGACTTGTAGGCCTTTGCTGTGCTACATTTCTATACTCATGATTGTTTTACATCCTGAAATTAACATAAATACCTTAGGGCTTAAGGAGAGAAAAAGAAGAGATTTTTATCTGTAGTTAAGCAGAAGTAATAAAACAACACAGTGCCTCAATACTAAACATGCAGTTAATATCAACTTCTTGCTAGCATTCACACTCAAGAGTTTGTGTCACTAAAATCCTATACAATTTGAGGGTAATTCTGCTTGGAATGAAATTAAACAAGAAAGACAAAATTATGGAAAAATTAGGCACCAAAACTGAGAACAGACATATACAAGGCGTGAACCAAGCTTCATTAGCACTACTCTAAATCCATTCAAGAAAGTTGGAAGTGCAGCTCAGTGATGATGCACTGGCTTCCATCCTGGCACTGCAAAGAAAAAACAATTCATGGGACTGAAACACATGCCCATGCCTTCAAGGGTTGTAAATATAATAAGAGAAATAAGACAGCATGTAAGACTTAAAAGAGCAATAAAAATAGGTAGAAAAAATTAGCATGATACATGAATGCCAGAAAACAATATAGAATAAATTTCTAAAGAAATGGCACAACTAGTAAGTATTACAGGAATTCAAAGGAGAATCATCATGAAATTGGATCATCTTAAATGGCTTCACACAGGAAGTGACTTTTTAGGCCAAAAATGGATGATTCAGGTAAGCAAAAGAACGATTTTATGCCCAGGGGTTCAAGTGGAACTTCCCCCTGTCCACCACATATTGTACTTACTCATTATCCTAAAACCACTCTGATGATTTCATTCCATTTTTTTACAACAAGATTCGTACTTTTCAGGTGAAGCTCAAAGTTGTTAGAGGACATTTAAGGTCTTTAGTTGGTCATTCCCAGCTTACATTCAATTAACATCCTTCCAGAAAACCTTATCCTAACCAAACAAGAACAAGAGACACTCACAGTAGATGCCTGAAGACCAGTGTCTTCAATGAAAAGCAACTGTGCAAATCACAATCATGGTGAACTTGTAGAGAACAAATGCCCAATCTGCAACCCAAACACACTTATTTATCACAAAGTCCTAACATTGCAATTAAACCTGATTACTGAAGTTTTAGTTTAGAAAAAAACCAACTGTTATCTGATGCTCAGTTGGCGGGGCAACTTGGTACATGTGGTAGCAGAGAAGGCTCTGTATGCCCACTGTGGCACAAATGTCATAGACTTGCCACTGCTGGTAGGCCAAGCTTATACGTACATGTATAAACTTTAGAGTAAAGCAAGAAGATATTCAGGTTTTTATTTTCATAAAAATGTTTTAAATATTAATTTAAGAAAAATTTCAAACAACAAACTTCTATAAATTAAATTTTAGTAGCTTAGATGTAATTTCTTTTACCAGAATATCAGCACATATTGGCAAGTTCTGATGTGAAATCAAGAGGCCTCAGTGGAAGACACAAGTAAGTTTAAGAGAGCTAAATTACGGATCTTTCCTAGCCAGAATTCTATTACAGTTTCATGCTATGAAATCCTCACTTCATTTTTCCTAAATTAGCTAATGAAATCTATAAATCGCAAAAACAACAATGCCTAGACATAAAACCTTTCTTCAAAAGAGATGGCTAATCTTTTATAAATAAATATCACAATTCTGCTATGAAATTTAGAGCCCAGTTTTGATTTTCAGTTCCTATAACCATAGAGAACACTGTCAACTTAAACTCAGCAATGCATGCTTTACAAATACCACAGAACACCTGAAGTAAAACAATTATCTATATTGATTACTTGGACTAACATTTTCACATGGATTGCTAATTAATCTGCTTCCTGGCTAATTTTCCTAAATGCCTATCAGAGATAGACAGATTGTTCATTTCCACATCTCAATTCCAGCTCACACTATTTTTCACCCAGTTTTCAGTGTCATTCAATTTCCAGATACTCGGGTTGAGTAGCATGAGATATTTGAAAACTGAGAGGTGTAACAGAAATAGCAAGAAAGCACTGTCATATATTATAGTGTACGTTCTTCATTTTTTCAGCGTTGACTCAAAATAGAAAACCTTTCACTTTCCTACTCCAAGAGTGCATTAAAATGTTGTCCTAGTGCTCCTGAAGGTGCTGAGGGCCATTAAAAAAAAGAGCATTTACTTGTATCAATAAGCTGTGAGTTCCAGACTTAAAAAGTATCACAGGCCTGTACGTCACTGTGCTGTCCCATGTTGAGATAATTCTATATATCAGTCATCAAAATGAAACAGAGGAGCAAATACCATGATAGAAGTATAGCAGTGTATGTTTTGTTCTATTGGTCTTGATAAATTATGCTCAAATAAAATTTTTTACTAATATTCCCAAGGAAATTAATACTTCATATACTTCAAGGAATTATCTTAATTGCAGTATAACACTTTTGCCCATAGAAAAATATGTACAAAAATATTTTGAAGATTTTTTCTTATTTCAGTAGAACAGAGTCAATCAAATCTAAACAATGAACACGGTACAGTACTTCAAAACAAGATAAAAAGAAATCAATAATGGCTACCGTAATACCTCTTATTATCTTCAAAATAACTGCCCATACCATCAGACATAATAAAAATCAAACAAAATAGAACAGAATAAAGCCAATGAAAATTAAGCAATGAAGGCAATACAGGACTTCAAAACAATATAATAGTAAAACCACAGTGGCTACCATAATGCCTCTTGTTATCTTCAACGTAGCTGCCCATACCATCAGACATAATAAAATCAAATAAAATAGAACAGAATAAAAACCAATCAAAATGAAGCAATGAAGGCAATATAGGACTTCAAAACAAGATAATAGTAAAACCATGTGGCTACCATAATGCCTCTTGTTATCTTCAAAGTAGCTGCTTATACCATCAGACATAATACAATCAACAAAGCAAAACAGAATAAAATCAATCAAAACAAAACAATGAAATCAATACAGGGCTTCAAAAAGAGATAATGGCTACCATAATATATTTTGTTATCTTTGAAATAGCTTTCCATACCATCAAATATAATAAAATCAAACAAAATAGAATAAAACCAAAATAAATTGAGCAATAAAAACAATACAGGGTTTCAAAACATGATAATAGATTAACGGTGTTCACTGCCTTACCTATTTTGACATTTCTTCCCTTTCACTTTCACAATTTCTATGTGCACTTTGGATCCCACTAGCTCCTTTAGTTTTTTATACTAGGTAGACAACACAATGTTCACCCATGTGACTCTGAACAATATCCTCCCTTGAATATGATCTCAGGTTTTATCCATCTATCTGCAAGAGCCTTGAGGTTATCTTTCTTTATAGCTGAGTAGCTTTCCATTGTATAAAAATGCTGTATCTTTCTTATACATTCTGCAGTTGATGGGCAAGATACCCCTACATTTTTCTGGTTCCATGTCACAGAGCATTGTTCTCTCTCCTTTGACTTTCAGTCTATGAATTTTCTTTTGAGTTAAATGTATTTCTTGTATAAAACATATTGATAGATCCTGTCTCTTGATCCACTCTGCCTTTGTTTCTTTTTATTGATGAATTGAAGCCATCTACATTAATGGTTATGGCCAACATGCACTGGTTTATCTCTGCCATGCTATTTTCCTGCCATTGGTTTCCTACTTTTCCCCTCCATTCACTGTCTTCCCCAACTGGTAATCCTACTCTGCTGCTCCTCCTAGAACCCTGGTCGTTTTTATCTCTCTCTAGAATGCCCTTTGGTATTCTTTGTAGGGTTGGTTTGGCAGTCATGAATTCCTTCAGTTGTTTTTTGTCATGGAAATATCTTGTTTCTCCTTTAATTTTGAAAGAAAGTTTTGCCGGGTACATCAATCTGGGTTGAAAGTTGTTCTCTTTCAGTCCAGTCTCTTGTTGACTTGATGGTTTGTGTGGAGAAGTTTGTCATGATTCTAATGAGTTTTCTTTTGTAGATGATATGTTTCTTTTCTCTAACAGCTTGTAGTAGTCTGCTCTTACATTCAATATCTGGTATCTTGATTATTATATGTCTGGGTGTAGATTTACTCTGGTTATGGCTAGCTGGAGTCCTATATGCCTGACTTATCTGCATGCCAGACCCATTGCCCATGTTTGGGAAGTTTTCTGCTATTACATCTACAATTAGACATTTAATGTCATTTATGTTGACTCTTACTTTTTCACTGACACCTATTATTAAGTTATGTTTCTTTGCATTGTCTTGCAGCCATTAAACTTTTACTTCCTGGTTCCTTGCTTTTTTTTAAATTTTATTTAAAGAGAAAAAAAACAACAACAGACAAATCAGGAAAATGGTAGCAACAATAGAGAATTCCAAAGGGAAAAAAATAAAAGAACCAAAAACAAAAAAACAGACAACAAAAAAACCCAAAACAACAACAACAACAAAAAAAAAACAAAAACACTAAGAAATCGCCACTTGATACGTTACCTACTCTCATCATTGGAAATAGTTGTTCAAGTTACAAAATTAGAGCATACAAAGTAGACATTCAAACAATGAGACTGTTAACAGTTCTGCTCAACCATCTAACAAAAACAGTAGTATAGTCATCTATCTTACACCCCTAAACTTACGTGCAATTGTATCCTTTAGAGCACTTTCTTTTCCTTTTTTTATTACAGTAGCAATTACATATTTTGGGTTTTATTACTCTTACATTTCTTATCAGTTTTTACACTAGAAAAACAATGTGATATTTATAAATATGATTCTTATTTATTTCACTAATGAGGATGGCCTGCAGTTGACTCCATTTCCCTATGAAGGCCTCAAGATCATCCTTTTTTATGGCTGAGTAGTATTTCATTGTGTAAAAATACCACACCTTTTTCATCCACTCTGAAGTTGATGGGCATCTTGGTTGTTTCCAAGATTTAGCTATCACAAATTGGGCTGCTATAAACATAGGTGCACATATATCACTGTGATATGAACTTTTCAGTTCTTCTGGGAAAATGCCCAGAAGGGGAATAGCTGGGTTGAATGGAGCTTCCAGTCCTAGTCTTCTGAGAATTCTCCATATTGATTTCCATAGTGGATGCATCAGTATGCACTCCCACCAACAGTGAAGCAGTGTTCCTTTTTCCCCGCAGCCTCGCCAACATTTGTAATCAGTTGATTTTTTGATGGCAGCTATTCTTTCCGGGGTAAGATGATATCTCAATGTTGTTTTAATTTGCATTTCTCGAATGACCAGTGATGGTGAACATTCCTTCATGTATTTGTTTGCCATTTGTATATCTTCATCTGAGAACTGTGTGTTCATCTCAGATGCCCATTTTTGGAGAGGTCTTTGAATTTCGGGGGAGTGGATGTTTATCAATTCTTTATATGTTCTTGATAAAAGCCCTTTGTCTGAGGGGTTGCTGTTTACAATTTTTCCCATTCTGCGGGTTTTCTTTTCACTCTGTTGGTGATTTCTTTTAAAGTGCAGAAACTTTTCAATAATATGAGATCCCAGTTGTTGATTCTCTGAAGTGTTTCCTGTGCAGTTTGCATTTTGTTCATGAATTCTCTGCCTAACCCTAGGTCTCCAAGACTTCTACCTATCTTATCTTCTAGTAGATTTAGTGTTTCAGTTTTAATGTTTAGGTCTTTGATCCATTTAGACTTTAGTTTTGTTCATGGTGATAGGCATGGATCTAGTTTCAGTCTTCTGCATGTGGAGAACCAATTTTTCCAACACTATTTACTAAAGAGGCTATCCTTCTTCCAGTGAACATGTTTAGGCCCTTTGTCAAATATCAGGGGATTGAGTGTCTTTGTACCTATACTGTATCTTCTAATCTGTTCCATTGATCCTCAGGTCTATTTCTTTGCCAGTACCATGCTGATTTTATCACTGTGGCTTTGTAGTACAGTTTCAAGTCAGGAATTGAGATGCCTTCTGCCTTGCTTTTATTGCCCAGAATTGCCTTTGCTATTCTAGGTTTCTTCTCATTCCCAATGAATTTTAGGAATGTTTTCTCTAGATCTGTGAGGTATGTCAATGGTATTTTGATTGGGATTGCGTTAAAACTGTATAACAATTTGGGGAGTATGGCCATTTTCACCATGTTGGTTCTTCCTAGCCAAGAGCATGGAACATCTTTCCATTTTCTGATATCCTCTTCAATCTCTTTTTTTAACATAGTATAATTTTCAGCATATAAGTGTATTACATTTTTAGTTAGATTGATTCCTGAGTATTTCATTTTTTTAGATGTTATTGTGAAGGGTGATATTTCCATAATTTCTCTTTCGGTGAATTTCTTGTTTTTGTACAGGAATGATATTGATTTTTGAGCCTTGACTTTGTAGCCAGCTACACTGTTGAATTTGTTTATTACCTCTAGTAGTCTTTTAATGGAGTTTCTTGGGTCCTCTATATAGAGTATCAT
>PVJX010036865.1:0-17312 GCA_004027295.1 Dolichotis patagonum | reverse complement strand
AAAAACTCAAATTCATGCAATAAGAAATGAAAAAGGTGAAATTACTACAGACTCAGTGGAAATACAGAAGATCATCAACACCTACTTTGAAAATCTCTACTCTCATAGGTTCGATAACACTGAAGAAATAGACAAATTCCTAAATACATATGAACTACCAAAGCTGGATCAGGAAGATGTAAAACTGCTGAATAACCCACTTTCTATTACTGAAATTGAAAATGTAATTAAGTCCTTGCCTACAAAGAAGAGTCCAGGCCCAGATGGATTCACTGCAGAATTCTACAAGAAATACAAAGAAGACTTAACTCCAACACTCCTGAGACCATTCTCTTAAGCGAAATAAACCAAACTCACAAGGGTAAATACCATATAGTCTCCTTAGTATGAGATTTGATAAGAGTATATAAGACTTTATGGTAAGCATGAGTCCCCATCTCATAGCTTTGAAGTCTTTCAAAGTGTTCAATCATCAGTTGGAATGGTTTTATCCTGTTTTGTTTGACTATATCATGCGTGACGATATGAACAGCTGTTTTGAAGAAAACAAAACATTATGACAGCTATTGCTGATTTAATATCATCCTTCTTAGAAGTCTTACCATGCTTCTTTTGTTCTACTACCATTGGTTCTATCTATCACATTGTGTCTTATTGGAATTTGAATATGTGTGATAGTTTAAACAAAATTTATTTTTATCGAAAATGAGATATTATAGTACCCATTGATCATTTTCTGTTATTCGGTTCAGAAAGCCCCGTAATTCTTCCACTCTATGCATGGCTTTATACTACTGTGTTATGTTTGATATTATTGTATTTGAAACCTTGCTCAACTATAGCAGAGTAAGAGATATGGTGTTAGCTACTGTTGATGTCTAGTTGTCTTAACGTAAAGTACTGTGTTGCCTATGTTGTCCTGTTCTGATCTGCTCTGTACTGCCCCCTTTTGTTTTATTCTCTTTCAAATTTAAAAAAAAAAAACAAAAACAAAAAACCAAGATGAAGCAAAGAAGAACAATATATGATTCACTTCAGTCACTGAGAAAACTGGAGACACTGCAAAGCATATTAAAAAAAAAAAAAAAACCTCTTCACATAAATAATGGCAGAAAATTTACCAAACATGGATAAGGAACTGGACATGTAAATAAATGAAACATACAAAACTCCAGATAGCCATGACCAAAAAAAAAAAAAAATCTACATCAAAGCACATAATAATTAAGATTCTAAAAATTCAGCACACGAACAGAATATTAAATATGGCTAGAGAAAGGAAGAAAATTACCTATAAAGGAAAACCTATCAGAATCACAGCAGAGGACCAGGATTTAATTCAGCAGCACGGTGGCTGCCTGGCAACTGTGAGGTCCTGAGTTTGATTCCTAAGTGGCAAATCAATCAATCACAGCAGATTTCTCAACACAAACCCTCAAATCAAGGAGAGCCTGCAGTGAAGTATCTCAAGCCCTAAAAGGAAACCAACTTCAACCCAGATTGATGTTGCCTGCAAAACTATCAAAGTCAATGGAGAAATAAGATATTTCCATGACAGAACAACTAAAGAAATTTATGACCACTAAACCAGCTCTACAGAATGCTCTGAAGGCGATATTAGAAGACCATAAACATAAACATGAATAGAAAGTAGCAGCCAGGCAGGGCAAGCAATTAACCAAAGGAGAAAGACAGGGAACCAACAACAGGAAAATAACATGAAGAAGATAAAGCAATATGTATCAATTATAAGCATCAATGTAAATGGTCTCAATTCACTAATCAAAATAAATAGTCTGGTAGACTGGATCAAGAAACAAGATCCAACAATATACTGCATTCAAGAAACACATTTAACTCAAAAAGAAATTCGCAGACTAAAAGTCAAAGAATGGAAAACAATTATCCATGACACAGGAACCCTGAAAAAAGCAGGACCTATTCTATTTGCAGATAATGTGAAAGTTAAGCCAAAACTGATCAAAAGAGACAAAGAAGGTCATGACATACTTTTTAAGGGAAAACTCAAAGAAAAACATACAACTATCATAAACATATATACTCCAAACACCTGTGCTCTGAACTACATAAAATAAATACCACAGATAAGTACCAACATAACTATGATGGGGCACCTCAATACTCCACTCCTATAAATAGGCCAAACAGATTAAAGAGCAAAGAAGTATCAGAATGAAAGCAAGCCTCTGATCAAATCCATCTGGTAGTTATCTTGAGTGTTCCACTACAAAACATTAGAATACACATTCTCAGCTGCTCATGGGATGTTCTCCACAACAGACCAAATTATTAGCCTACAAAACATGTTTAAGTACATGTAGAGGAATTAAAATTATGCCATGCATACTGTCTAACTGTTGCACAATTAAATTGAAAATCAACAACAAAAGAAACCACCACAACTGCATAAACACACTGCAATTAAACAACACCTTTCTGAACAACCAATAAGTCACAGAGAAAATTAAAGATAAAATTAAACAGTATATATAAATGATAATGCCAGTACCACATCCTGGAACTTGTGAGACACAATGAAAGCAGTCCTATGAGGGAAATTTATAGTGATAAACTCTCAGATCAGGGAAATAGAACAAGCTCAAACAAACAACCTAATCTTGAACCTCAAACTTCTAGAAAAAGAAAAACAAATCATACAAAGGAACCATAAAAGGGAGGAAATTATAAAGAGTGAAAATTAATGCAATTTTGGCTAAGAAAACAATACAAAGAATCAATAACTGGAGTTAGTTCTTTAAAACAATACATAAAATTGATAAATCATTAGCTAACCTTATCAAAAAGAGGAAAGAAAAAACACAGATTCGAGCAAATAGGAATGAAGAAGGGGAAAACACAAGATTCTGAAGAACTTCAGAAGATCATCAATATCTACTATTTGACAACCGATATTCAAATAAGGTTGATTCTTTATTCTGTGGAAAACACAGAAGAAATGGTCAGATTCCTGGACATAATTAAATTGAAAAACTAAATCAAGAAGGTTTAGTTAGAATTTTATAAGAAATTTAAGCTAGGCATTGTGGCACATGCCTGCAATCAGGGCACCTGGGAGGGTGAGGCAGGAGGATCATTTTGAGTTTGAGACCAGCCTGGGCTACAAAGTGAGCTCAAGGCCAGCCTGAACGGCATAGCAAGACCCTGTCTCAAAAAGACAAGAAAAAAAAAAGAAATTTAAAGAACTAATGCTACTAATGCTGAAACTCTTCAAGAAAATTCAAAGGGAAGCAATACTTCCAAAATAATTCCTGGAAGCAAGTATTACCTTAATTATAATACCAGAAAGATAACCCAAGCAAAAAACTACAGGTCAATCTCTCTAATGAACACAGATGTAAAAATCCTCAGTAAGATACTGGCAAACACAATGCAGCAAATCAAGATTATACACCATAACCAAGTAGGATTCACACCAGGAATGGAGGAATGGTTCAACATATAAAAATCAATACATTTAAAAAACATACCAACAGAAGTAAGGACAAAAATCACAAGATCATCTTAGTAGATGCAGAAAAAGCATTTGACAAAGTCCACCAACCATTCAAGATTAAAAACCCAAAGAAAATTGGAATAGATGCTCTTTACCGCAATCCAATAAAAAGTCATCTATGACAAATCAACAGCTAACATCATATTAAATGATAAAAAACTGAATGCTTTTACTCTAAAGTCAGAAACAAGACAAAGATGTCCACTATCACCACTCTACTCAATACAGTTTTTGAAACATTAACCACACCAATTAGACAAGAGAAATAAATAGATAAGGTTAGGAAAGGAGGAAATTAAATTATCATTGTCTGCAGATAAAATGATACTCTACATAGAAGACTTCAACTCCACCAAAAGACTTAATAATCAAATTCAGCAGTGTAGGTGGATACAAAGTCAATACTCAGAAACAAATAGGATTCTTGTATACAAATAACAAGCTCACTGAGAAATTAGAGAAATCATGCCCTTCACAATTGCATCCAAAAAAATAAAATACTTAGGAATCAATCTAAGAAGTAAAAGTAGTAAAAGATTTATATATTGAAAACTACGGTACTCTGACAAAAAGATATCTAAGATATCAGAAAATGGAAAGATATCTCCTGTTCATGGGTAAGAAGAACCAACATAGTGATGATGTCACACTTGCAAAACTGTTACACAGATATAATGCAATCTCAATCAGGATACCATCAGCATACCTCACAGAACTAGAGAAAACATTTGTAAAATTACTCTGAAACCAGAAGAGACTTAGAATAACAAAAGCAATTCTGGGCTACAAAGGCAGGTTAGAGGGCATCACAATCCCTGATCTGAAATTATACTATACAGCTAGTATGGTAAAATCAAAATGGTATTGGCAAAAAAAAAAAAAAAAAAAAAAACCAAACCACCAGATCAGTGTATCAGAACAGAAGATGCAGATGCAACTTCAAACATACTAAACCACCTACTTGTTAACACAGGTGCCAAACAGATTCACAAGGAGAATGATAGTCTCTTTAATAAATGGTGCTGGAAAAACTGGCTTTCCAACATGCCAAAGACTAAAACCAGACCCATGCCTACCACCATGCACTAAAGTCCAAGTGGGTCAAAGATCTAAACATTAAAACAGAAGCACTAAATTTACCTTTTTCTTCTAAGGAAAATAAGTAGAAATCTTGAAGATATAGGTGTAGGTAAGATTTCATGAACAAAGCCCAGACCAGATGGGAAATACTATAAAGAATCAACAAATGGGATCTCACCTTATTTAAAAGCTTTTACACAACAGAAGAAATCAGCAATAGAGTGAAAAGGCAACCTACAAAGTGGAAAAAAATTATAGGCAGTTGTTCCTCAGTCAAAGGACTTAAATCTAGAACAAATAAAGAAAAAAAATTAGGTCCCCAAAACTCAAAGACCTAATCCAAAAATGAGCAACTGAGATGAATATGCACTCAGATGAAGAAATAGAAATGGCAAATAAATATATGAAAAAAATGTTCAACATCATCAGTCATTTGACAGATGGAAATTAAAACAACACTGAGATTCTACCTCACTCCAAAAAAATGGCTATCATCAAGAAATCAACCAAATGCTGGCAGGGCTATGGGTAAAAAGGAACCCTTCTCCACTGCTGGTCAGAGTGGAAATTAGTATAAAGATTTCTTTAAAAACTAGGAATTGAGGTCCCATTCAACTCAACTATTCCCCTGCTAGGTATCTTCCCAGAAGATCTACAATCATCATATCATATGCACCCTTGTTTATAGGAGCACTATTTATAATAGGTGAATCTTGGAAACAACCCAAATGCCTACCAACCAAAGAATACATTTAAAAAGATGTGGGGTTTTTTTATTCAGTGGACTATAACTCAGGCATAAAGAAGGATAAACTTATGAGTTTTATAGGTAAATGGATGCAACTTGAGAGCCTACTTGTAAGTGAAATAAATCAGACTCACATGTGTAAATATCACACTGTCTCTCTAGTGTGAGAAGCTAAACAAGTAAATAAGATTCAAAATATACATATGACCCAATAGATATTGTGTATCGGGAAGAAACTGTTCAAAAGAAAAGAGAAATTGGGATGGGAAAAAGGGAAAAAGATGGATGGGAAAAGGAAAAATTATACGCATATACAACATAGTTAAGATAGTTATACAGTTAGTTTCTCTTGGCTCATTGAAAAGAAATATTGTTTGGGCAATATTTCTTGCTTACATCTTATATCTCTGAAGTACTATTAGGAAGATAACAATATGCAATGAATTAATTATTGTTACTATCCTACTATCCTGTGTTGAAACTTTTATTATGTTTATTTTAATTTTGTCTCTTTAAAATAATACAATGTTGGAAGCTAGTTTTTAATTATGAAGACCTAAGTAATAAAATACAACAATAAACACAAAACAAAACAAAAATCCCCAATCATTCTAGTTGTTGATCTCTTACCAACCAAACTGAAGCAGTTCAAGTGTAAGGGATATCACAGCCTTTAATATATGGATGAAAAAACACATTTCTTAAGGACAGAAGTGTATTTTAAAGGTTTAGTGAATAATTTTATACCAGAATAGATCAAATTAGGTGATTTCGTATCTATGTTACACTCTACCATAATTTTGAGATCAGTAAAAATACCACTGATAAATACTTCTATGACAAAGATGGCAATCAATGTTTCATATACTATTTGTGAACTAGCAACACATTTTGACCAAAGTCAAACAAATAAATCCAAAATGAAACAACAAAATAAATCTCCAGTAAGAACTGTAAATGAAAGCCACTCTTTTCTAGAGGGATAAAACTGTTACTATAATTACTATAAACTCCTCATTTGATACCCTTGTTACATACAAACTTTTTTATAAAATACTTACTGCTTGGTTTTCCATGCGTGCAAAGATAACATTTAGCATCTGAGTAAGAGTAGCTTTGGCTGTTGTTTGGTTGATGAGATTTTTGCTTGCTAGATAGATATTGTAACATGTTCTCACAGCTTGCAGTACAGTTCCTTCATGAATTTCTATGTGTTGTGATGTTACTGCTGTAAGTAAAGCCTTAAACAAAAGATGAGGAGCAAAGTTAAAGCTACTTTCTGCACAGTTTCAGCACAAAATATATGAGTATTTTCATATGAGAATCAAAATGCTTAGAAATAGTTATCACTTTCACATAGTATATACAGAGATTCTACCTGTCTTGAAAATACCATTAGCTGTTAAAATATTGGATAGTTTCTTCATCCTGGCAGTAGTTTTAACTCCAAAACATTTGAAAACCATGTAACTAAGGTTTTAACCCAAGGTTAATTAATGTAAATGCTCAGTTTATTAGAATTCACAGCAACAGGCCAGGGATTTAGCTCAGTGGCATAAGCGCCTGACTGGCAAGCACAAGGTCATGAGTTCGATCCCCAGTACCAAAAAAAAAAAAAAAAAAAAAAAAAAAAAAAAAGAACTCACAGCAACTACACCTTCTCGTAATAGTACATAGATGTCTCATACATCTGTTCAGTTAGACTGTCAACTCTGGAGGATGAATACTGTCTTGTCTCCAGATTTTCCTGATTTTTTTTTTTACTCACTATGCTTAATAAATGTACTATTGTTATTGTTAAGGGTGTTGAGAAATTTTTAGAATAAAGTGTTTAAAATAATCCTAAGGTGAATCCTCCAATAAAGTGAACAACTTCATGTGTATTTCACGTATTAGGTTACTTGAAATTTCTCAAGTGCAAACATTCCTATCTTTTGTTCTCTTTATTCTGCACAATGTATTCAGCATTAATGAATATATATCCTGATTAAACCCTAAATGCCATGAAATTGCAAATGATAGGACAAAATGGGCTGATTTTTAATAATACAGGTATTATATGACTTGTGCAGTAAACAGAACTATGAAATAGGCTCAGAAGAGATTATATTTATACAATGAAATATTTTTTATATATATATAAGCAATTTCATTAGTATAGTATGTTAAAAAGTTTACTAATATATAAGTACACTATCACTACCATAACAGTAAAAAGAACTAAAATTTGTAACAGTTTTTCTCTTAAGGACTTCAACTGTCCAGGTTCACTACAGTGTAATTCTGGAACAGAGTTTTACTGAGCAGGTTGTGTGAATGGATAGGTATAAGAGAATCGTGAAAGCTCATAACCTGTGAGTCAGGAGGGCAGCTATATGGGGTTCCACAATACAGAAGAAATTAGTGAAGCAACAGATTTAAGGATTACCCTAAAGCTTAAAGGACAGAAAATATAGGAAAAACATGCCAAAAACAGAAAAGCTCTAGAATAGTCTAGGAACTGAAGCCTGAATTGGGATACTCAAAAGAAGAGACACAATAACATATACTTCTTCTAATGGACTCTTGACATTCAACAGTATAATCTCGTATGGAATCTAATAAAAAAGCACCTAAATGGCCTTATTATGGCTGAATACAAAATGACTTTTTCTAAGATTTTCAAGGTGAAAGGCTCCCGATTTTCAAAAATACAGATCATGAAAAACAAATTCACCTTATAAATTATTTACCTTTATTATCTGCAACTGAACTCCTTCATCTGTTTGAGGACCCTGGAAGCAGCCACATATTGTTTCAATAATTCTATCAATCAGTTTTTTGCCTGGTGTTGTACTATCTGGTGCATTGCCAGTCAAATGTCCATAAGCAATAAGTTTCTGAAATGTAGAAAGTAAATAAAGATTCTAATTTAAGTTAGCTAGTATATATACTAGTTAAATGGAAATTAAAATACATGACTGAATATATATACAGAATTTTTTTACATAAAAAAATCAAGATATAATCAAAGGCAAATGCTATACCACATTTTTCTGTAAAAAAGCAAGATATATTCAAAGCCAAATGCTATACAAACGTTTTCTGTACAGTTTACTAGCTCTAAATATACAAAATTACTTAGATTTGTAAGAATCACAAAAATAGAACAATGACCACAACAGAACCCTTAGGCAATACTTTATGGAACTCAGGCATTAAAAATTGGTCTCTGAGTTAAAACTATATACTGCTTTCTATAAAGAAGACTTTTTGGATACAGTTTTTGTGAAAATATCTTAACACTTTCAAATACATCAGATCTCTTTCCAAATTAGATCAATTTGGTGAAAACCCAGTTTCCATACACTGGCTACAATGAATCACAGATCAATTTATTCATCATGACCATTGTATCCTAGAAGAAAGACATAAGATACTATAATTCTAATTTTTTAAAAAAAGGTCAGAAAACAGATGAACTTATCTTTAACTGAGGTTAAAGACAAATCATGTGATCTATTCCCAGCCACTGTTAGTTAAAATTATGTAATTCATAAACAAAACATCTAAAAAAAAGAAATACCCCTCTATCTGGAGGTCTGTCTTGAATGGAGATGTGGGGGAGGAGATATGAATGAGGTTGAGGTCCAGCAGTGAAACATTAAGCTAACAATATTAACTCCTGCTCTGTATAAAGTAGCAGGCATTCAGTAAAATTACTTTTAAATTATGATGTGTGTAAAGTCAGCGGTAGATGAGAAGTATTACCATTCTTGCATTCTACTGATGAAAAGAGACCAAATCAACACTTTTATTATTAATAACCTTAGCAAAAATTTTGAGGTCTCAATAAAATGGTAATTTTTCTAACCTTTAAACTGGAAACATCTTTTTGCACTATTACTGTCCAGAATGTAAGCAACTACTTGGTTTCTTACCTCAAAAAGGAATAATCAACGCTTTTACGAAAATGTCTGAGTCATCAACTGTGAAAAGTGTTCTAAAAACACATTAAAAATAGACAGCTTTAAAAAAATACCAGTTTATACACACCTGTAAACAATCTAGTGATGTACTGACTATTCGGGGACATTTGGACTGGCATGCTAACTCAAAGGGTAAGAAGTACTTGTCTGCTTCAATAAAATTTGTCTTTGATTTCACTGGTGGAAGAGTACTTGATCCAGCTTTTGCTTCTCCATGAGGAGGACTAAATGAAAAAGAAGTCTGATTAAAACATCACAATTATCATAGCAATGATAAACTCTTTAAAAACACAGAATTTGTTTTAACAGGAACCTTGCTAAACAAGTCCTCTATTTTCCCATATTCTGAGGAAAACAAAGTTTGCAGAATTGAAAACACTTGCCACAAGGTTAAAAAATAGTGGTTAGAGTTGTAATTAAACACTTGTAAGATGCAGAGTTTTAAAAAATACTTTTACAAATAGCTCAAGATCTGTTACGTAACTATTTCACTACCACTTAAATTTGGTATCATACATTAAAAGGCAATGGGCTTTGCCCTTAAGTTACACATTTTTGAGTAATTCAATTCTATTCTAAAGAGGCTAACATTATCAAAAAATCTAGTATTTTTTCTAAATGTGAATCAAAGTTTTTAAGAAAATACTTTAAAACATATCTCATGGTATTTCAGAAATACCTTTCTAAATTTATTTACATGTGATTATTTCATATTCATAAGTATGTTAACATTTCTTTAAGTGTTTTTAAAATCATTCATTTTACTATAAAAAATCGTATGCAGAAAATTTGTTATACCACTATAAATGACTATTATTTTTGCTAAAATTAACAAGTTTGTAAATTGTTTTTATTAAAGAACAAAAGCCCACAAACCTCTGTTTTTCAGTTTCAGCTTTTATTTCCTCTGGTGGAAAAAAAAAAAAAGAAACATACATGAGAAA
The DNA here is from genome assembly GCA_004027295.1 of Dolichotis patagonum. Classification (NCBI taxonomy): domain Eukaryota; kingdom Metazoa; phylum Chordata; class Mammalia; order Rodentia; family Caviidae; genus Dolichotis; species Dolichotis patagonum. Next base: position 7,037 of record PVJX010036865.1, on the reverse strand, counting down.
ACTTGACAACAGCAGGACCATTAACAGGCTTTATAAACTCATCTGAGACTTCTACAAAAAGTAGGGAAGAATGTAAATTCAAAAAAAATTAGATGCTTAAATTGTTTCACCTAACTATATTATACAAATAATATAAAACTATACAAAGAATGTAAATTAACCACAGATTTAAAATTCATAAAGCACTCCTTTTTCTCAGAGCATTTCCTTTTTGTCAATTAATTATTAACCAGTGGTATTAAAGATCAAAATACTATATAGTACAGTATATGTTATACTAAAGTCACAAAATGTAAGACACTTGTTGGGTAAGTGGGGGAGAAAAAAAAGCCCTAAATTCACCCTTGCATGTCTGAGGTAGATTATCAGGCCAGAGGTAGAATTTCTTGAATATGTTTGGATGTGCTGACATTTAACTAATTTTTCTATTCATAATCACACAGGGCAATGTAAAAATACACAAGCCCACTATACTGGAGAACTTGTCCTTTCACTATTCATGTTATAATACTATAAGGAATGAGTTAAGTTAGGTTAAGATCTATTTATAATAGAAGAATCTTAGACTTAACTGATATATTAATTGACTAAATCTACTTGAAATTAGGAAGACTTCAAATATAGTGAGCCAAGCACTGCTACACTGCACATGTAATAACTTTACATGGATCATCATACTTCACAGGTACTAAGACACTTAACCCTTAGAATAACCCCATGAAGTATGAATTACCATATCATATCATATGTGTGTGTGTATGTTTTTTTGTTTTTGGTACTGTGAATCACATTCAGGACCTTGCACTTGCCAGGCAGACACTGTGCCACTGAGCTGTATCTCAGGCCCCCATATCTTCAATTTAAAGATTAGGAAATTGAGGAAGAGGTTGCAAAACTTATCTAAGGGCTATAAGGCTTGGGTATGTGACTAATCAAGTGTCATCAGGTTTCAATACTAGGTAATCAAACAGTATATTCTGCTTTATCAGCTATGCTATTACATAGGTCAGTGATGGCAAACCTTTAAGAGCTTTTGTGATGGCTGACTGTATCAACTTGACTAAGAAATGCAAATTACATTGGCTCAGCATAGTTCTGGGTGTGGAAGACCTACCCTACGGAGAATTAGGGACAGAATGCTGTAAGAGGGAAGTGAAAAAGAAAGGCTTGTGTCTGTTTCTTTGGAGGAGCACCAGTCTTCATTTTTATTTGGGCATTGTCTCTTGGCTTCCAGCACACGTTTTTCAGCCCCTCATATGGACTCATATGGGACACTGCAGTGTCCTTCAGATCCCCAATGTGCAGACAGACCTTTTGCACTCTTCCACATCTGATTCTATGGGTGGCCACTGTAAGCCAATCTTATAAATTCTTATGTATTTGCATATCTTGTATTAAATCTGTTTCTCTAGTAAGCAATGACTGCTTGCTGAGGTATACATGACACAGGTATACATGCCACAGCAAAATATGGGAATTATAAACAATTACTGGCCTATACGCTTAATAATTACAAGTATCATTTGCTACATTCCTCTATGTATCAGTTTATTAAGCTCTCTATAAAGTGACTGCCAAATTATCATGTTAACAATTTATGCATAAAATATATAAAGTTAGGTGAGAGTCAGCACATGCGATGTTCAGTGGTACAGCACTTGCCTATCATGGACATGTACAATTCCCAGTGACACCAAAAAAACTTTACACACATACACTTGTTTTGTTTTTTTTTTTTTTTTTGATACCAGGGATCAAACTCATGATTGTGCGCTTACAAGGCAGGCACTTATGCCGCTGAGCTAAATCCCCAGCCCAACATACACTTTTATACAGAACACATTATTCACTATCTACAGTAAGTGCTAGGGATTTGATGTTCAGTACTGCAGTCTATTTCTCCATGAACTAAAGTCCTTTCCATTTTACCAATGATTGGATTAGAAGAGTGGTAGTACAAAAATATTGTTTCTAGCTATAAGATACTACCTAATAAAGGTTCACAATGCCTAGTATTTAAGATCTCAGCTAATAAAATTGCACAGTTCACCAGTACAATAAAAAATTAAATTACTTTAAAAATATGTATAAGGAAAAATGCCCTACCAACTATCCTAAATCTTTGTAAATTAACTTTAAAGAAGTACTTTTCATTTAAAATTAGTATTATTATTATTATTATTATTATTCCAGAAGATGAGTCATCAACTAAACACCAGGTATAATTAAAAAAAAAAATCTGACGCAGGCAAAGATGTGGAGGTGGCAGTTTTTTAATAAGGCGAATTCTCTTTTATAAAACTATTAGGGAACAGGGTATTCTGGTTAAGTTTTAATTATGGAAATGAAAAGAAGTGAGACATTTTGAAAACCTCTGTGCTTGATACCATCTGTTACTTAGTAATCATGTCACCATGAAAAAATGACCCTTACTACTACATGATTTCAAAGATCCACTATCTTCTCAAACACTACTGGACAGCAGCCCATTGCTTGCTTTTGTAATGGGCATGAGTTTAACAATGGTTTTACAGCTGAATATTTGCAACTGACAACATTATAGGAAAATAACCTTGAACCCCAGGAAAGAGGAATGTTATCTCCATGAAAGAATTCCATTTTCTTATACGATCTGTATTATAAAATTGTTGAATTTTCTTAATAAAAATTGTGTACACTTATTTTGTTTATTTAAGTATCTAAATAATATCCTTTCACCTTTCCTTTGCAGAAAAAGTGTGCTGACTAGTGTTTTAACACAGAATGATTCAAAGGAGTCTTGCGATAGCCTTATAAACTGGATATTTCTATAGTACAGGCCTTACAAACCATTATGTACTGTACGATTCCATGTTCTTAAAAAAAGCTCATGTTTAACTAGTAAAATACATCCAACACACGTTATATAGAATGTCATGTTTCTTTGCTAGTTAACATGGTACCACAAGTACCTCGACTCACTTTTCTTGGTGTGCGCATTTCACTTCTCCACACCATAATTTACATGAGAAGGAGGTAAGTACTGTTCAAACTTCTTTTGATAATTTCTTATGAGGAATATTCAGCATTTCTCATGTTTTAAATTACAGTATGATAATAATAGTAATTTCACTACTTTTCTTAATTTCCCAGAGCATCTACAATCCACAGTATGAGTCTTTAATGTTCTGACAAAATTTAAAGGCCAAACAAGAATTGCAATTATTTCTACTACAGTGGTACTTTAGTTCGTAAACATTTTTGTTTGCAAACAATTTGGTTCATAAACAGAAGTGTTTGGCAGAATTTTCTTTCTGTTTGCAAATTCTGCATTGGATAGCAAAGAAGACTGCAGCTATCTTTCCTGCATGAGCACAAATGAGGCCATCTTTTCCGGAAACGTAGGATAAATTAAGTTTGTGAACCATGGTAGCACAGTGTTAAGAAAGCTTGGAGGATTATATTTATGGTCTTGCAAAATATTTGTGTTTTTTTTCAGTCCCACAAAGACTGCTCATATTTATCTTAATATACTTTCTTTCAAATGCATTTGAGGCTACTTGAATTGAAAGACACTAATATGAAAAATTAAGCAGGATGAGAAGGACAAGGGGCAATAAAGGGAGAATAGTAATTTAACAAAGTACTGGAAGTAACAGAGTTATGAAATACAGTATTTTAAAACAAGCTTTAAAAATGCCACTTTACATGTATGGCAACATTTTCCCATACATTACGTACTTTCATTCTCCTAGGACAATTTATGGATGAGAAAAATAAAGTATCAGATTAAATGATGGCTGATTCTCACATCAGAAACCTGGTAAGTAATGATCCAGAAATGAGTTTCTCTAGTCTTAAACTACAAGTACCCACTACACTGGACTACATTTAAGAAACTTCTATTAACTGGTACAATTGAACCGAAAAGAAAATCATCCTATGATTAACAGGGTAAATATACTATAAAGCAGTTGTTTTCAAAGTGAGGTTCCAGGGCAGCAGCATGGACACTGACTTGAAGTTATCAGAACAGCAGATCTTAAGGTCCAGAACTACTGGCTCAAAATTCTGCAGGCAGTCTTATTCAACACATGTTCCAGGAGATTGTAATATACAAATACATTTAATGATCACGGCTACAAAGTAGTTAAAAGAAACAAATACAAGATAGCTGGTTTCACCTACTATATCCACATACATTTATTATAAGTATAAACTTCTTACACCAGCTTTTAAGCCTATGCTACAAAACCATTTCTTTTCACTTTTCTAACTTACATGTATTAAATATCCAATAACACAATCTTTGAAACTGTATATTTTAATGACTTAGAGCTAGGAAAACAGTTCAGATTAGCTTTCAATAGCAGAATAAAGAAATAAACTGTCAATTATTAAAGAAAAATACCAAAAGCAATTTTTAAAAAGGATCAAATTAAGAAGCTACACACTCAAAGCAAAAACTACATAATGCTTAAATGTAAAATACTTTCCCAAGTTGGGCTCAGTGGTGCTTACCTGTAATTCCAGCATTGGGAGGCTGAGGCATGAGGATCAAGAGATTTCAAGGCCAGCCTCCGCTACACAGTGAGTTCAACGCCACCCTGAACTACATAGTAAGACCCTGTCTTAAAAAAAACAAACAAAAAACCCCCACCTTTTTCCACTCAAGTCAGAAACCAAGTAAACTACTGCTGTGGTCAAGATGCTGAAGCTGCCCCAAAGTCTCTTGATAAAAGGTTTGGGAAATAACGGAATCTCTGAGATGGGGGTGTAGTGTGACATCTTTAGGTCACTTAAAGAACAGTATGACCCTGGCCTTATCCACAACTCTTTGTGGTTTTCTAGCCATGAAATGAGCAGTTTTACTCCGCCATATGCTCCTGCCATAATGTGATATTTTGCCTCAGACCCAAAACAACGGGGCCAATCATTCATGACTGCGACCTCCAGAATTGTGAGCCAAAAGAAATCTTTTATCTTTACAAGTTGTCTCAGATACTTTGCTACAGTAACAGAAAGTTGACAGAACCAGTTAAATATTTCCAACAATGCTCTATAAACACTAGACAATGCAAACAGTACTGGATACATTGAAAAGTTATCACTTTTGAGCTGTACTATAATAACAATCAGAAGCTTGATTTTTTTCAGTGATACAGTCATACTTAGGATTTTTAACTTCAAAATAACAGCCCTTTAAAAAGCCACTAGGTTGGGTGTGGTGACGCATGCCTGTAATCCTAGCACTTGGGATGCTGAAGCAGGAGGACTGCCCTGAGTTCGAGGGTATCCTCGACCACAAAGTGAGTTCAATGCCTGGCTGAACTACATAGCAAGACCCTACCTCAAAAAATAAATAACATAACAAAAAATAACATAACATAAAATAAGCTCCTAAGGCCCTTTCCATGAGCTGCATAAGCCATGTGGGGCCCAGGAGGAGAAATAAGCCAATCTGCCCTTCCCATGAGTTGACAGAAGCCATGCTAGGCCTGAGAAGAGTAAGCCAATTCATCCTTCTTGTGAGCCAAACGGTGCACAGGCTGGAAGACAAGACCACCCCTCCACCCCATGGAAGCAACCAGCTGATCTGAAGAACACGGGCTGAGTTGTTAGCAACTGAGGTACAGAAACAACTTAATGCTTGTATTGTTTAACTTTGCAGGCCAAAGGCCAGTAGTATGAGCATCTATTAAGATTATTTGCTATAAGTAAATATAGCAAATATAGGGGATTTTTCTTCTGTCTTCTTTTTGAAATCCAATACTCTTTTCACTATTTTATTTCGTTCCATTTCATTATTTTGTTTTATTCAATGTTCTGTTTTGACTGGTTTTATTCTGTTCTGTTTCGTTTGATTTTATTATGTCTGATGGTACAGGCAGCAAATTTGAAGATAACAAGCGGTATTACCGTAACCATTGTTGATTTCCTATTATCCCGTTTTGAAGTCCTGTATCACTTTCATGTTTTGATTGGCTTTATTCTGTTTTATTTTGTTTGGTTTTATTCTCTTTAAAATAAAAAAAGTCTTTAAATTTTAGTACTAGAATTATTTCAGGAACTATTTTCTTTCTAAACATCAATAGCTCTAACCTTTCAGAATTATCTTTAATAAAAATTTTAAATAACCTCTTAGAAACACAAGCCCTATGCTATTTATAGGAAATTAAAAACAAAGGAAATGGATCATTGTGGATTAGCATAAAAAGAACAGATTTTAAAAGTGCTTTGAAAAACATACAAGTTTCATTCTTTTCAGTTACATTCAACCAAGTCAACACTGTTGACAAGGCATACAACTCATGTTTGTGTGTTGCTATCATTTGAACATACGGCTTCATGCATGCTAGGCAAGTGCTCTACTACGGAACCAGACAAAAGGACAGCATTTGTCCTAGACAGGATGATGCTGGAGAGTACAAGATTTAAAACTTAAAAATTATTTCTGGAATTTTTCATGTAATATATTTGGACTATAGCTATCTACTGATAACTGAAACTGAAAAGCAAAACCTTGGGTAAGGGTAAACTACTGCCTATGTTATCTAAATGAAACTAATTTTAAACACAGTATAATGATATATATGTAGGTTAAAGTAGATGGAAGGTGACAGCAATAGAAAGCAAACATGGACATATAGTATTAATATATAAAATAGAATTGGACACAACAAAATGATTAAACAAAAGCCATTTCATAAAGATCAAAAGGCCAGTACATCAAGAATACATATCAGGTCCTCCATGGAATGCCACTGGAAGCAGGATTTGGGATTTTGGTGACTGGGCTGCCAGCATGTCCGTATCTGTGAAACAACACAGTCCCCATCAAAACCATTGGCTTCAAGACAGAGGAGACAAGATGGCGGACTGGTAGGTAGCAGGAGAGAGACCCTCTCTGAGAGAGACAGCTCAAATGCCAGAATAAAACACCCTGGAGAGACCCAAACAGAGAGAGATAGACTCTCACAACACAGAAAGAAGCTAAAGCGCAAAAACCCGCTCGAATAAGAGGTCCTGGGGCTACTATTAGTGAAGATAAGATCAGC
>PVJX010036864.1:0-17304 GCA_004027295.1 Dolichotis patagonum | reverse complement strand
GTCTACTTTACATGTTTTCACTTTGTAAATTGAACAACTATTTCCAAGAAGTCAGTATGTAATTTGTCAAGCAATAATTTCTTAGGTTTTTTTGTTGGTGTGCTTTTCCTTTTTTCCTTAGAATACTGTATTGTTGCTACCCTTTATTCTATTTTGTTTTGTTTTGTTGTTTTCTCTTTAAATAAAACTATTTAAAAAACATTTAATTCTAATAAAGATGAAACTACCACAACAGAAAGATAATGCAATCAAATAAAAGCTAAAAATGGTCTGTTGGAAAGATCTTCATACTGAACAATAAAAGCACCCAGTCCAATGCTAATGTGGGGTCAAGAGTATGCTTGTGTTTTTACAGAGAATGCTGAATGGCCTATCTGGGTGCCATAGTGTGCTGTTTGGCTGTATCATGTGCCAAACCCAGAGAAGTTGGAAAGATCTTCATACTGAACAATAAAAGCACCCAGTCCAATGCTAATGTGGGGTCAAGAGTATGCTTGTGTTTTTACAGAGAATGCTGAATGGCCTATCTGGGTGCCATAGTGTGCTGTTTGGCTGTATCATGTGCCAAACCCAGAGAAGGAGTTGATTCCATCTCTCCAGAAGCTGATACCCAGTCTTATGACAGTGATGCCTCAGAAACTACACAATTGATGGAAAAGGATGAAATTAAAACCAACTTTAATTGACCCACGATGCCCAGAAGATTGGAACCAAAAACAAAACCAAAGGTCTAAATTGGTGATGAGTATATAAAGACAACCAAACTGAAAGTTTAATGAAAGAAAGAGACACACAAGTTACTAGTATTAAGATAAAATATAAAAAATATATGTTAATTATAGATAAGATTTTTGTCTTCACTAAATCCTTTTATACAAGATCTCTGCTAATTAACCTATAACAAATCTGACTAGTCAATTTATAGTTATAAATTCTAAATTTGTAAAAAATTGTTGTACTTCAATTTTGCTAAAAATATATTTGAGTGCCCTCTGATTTGTAAGATGTTTGTCAGTCTGTGTATCTGTTGTCTGTTTGTCCAGTCTGTAAACAGTTGTTAGGAGTCAAATGAGCTAGTGCTTGTTCACAACCATGGGCCTGAAAACATAAGTGTTAGGATTTTTGGCGTGATGAAACAGCAAAATAGGAGATAAAAGAGACCTTTATTCCCAAGGACGTGGAGAGAAGTCCACGACCACAGACAGCCTGGCCTTCTCTAACCCGCACATGTGGGTCAGGGTACTCATGTAACCTCTGACCTGGGTGGTGCCCAGGGCGGGGACAGGTAATGCACAGGTCACTGATTGGGGATACTTTGGTGCCACTGGAAAAGGTGACTACAGTTTGGTCTCACCCCTTGGTCCTGCCTCCCACCACAGCTTTCCAGGGCACAACTCTTTCATTCCCATCTTTTTGTTGTTAGAAAAGGGGCGAAGTCTCTCTCTTACTACTTCCTGCTGGAAGGGGGCGCTGTATTGGGGCTTAGGAAGGTTGACAGGGATGATAGTTGATGCCCCTGTAGAAGCTGGTACCAGGTGGTTTGGCCAGGACAACTTTATCATTGTCACGTGTCTGTATCTTGGACTGGAAGAAAACAAAGAGACAAGGTGCTGTGAGGAGGAAGGTCACCATTATTTTTAAAGACCCAGGAGAGGTAGAAGGAAAGATGCCTTTGATTTAAATATGCCATTTTATCAGGACCTTGGTGAGGTAGAATTCTGATAAATAAGTGTGGGGTTAGGAGAAGTAAAGTGGTGAGAGGTACTAATTGTCCCATCTTAAAGGGTAAAAATTAAAGGTGTAGGTAGGTAGGGCTTGTCTCTGGTCCAGGAATTGAGCTGGAAAGAATAAGAGGAGTGGGGAGAGCCATGGCTGTGTCACTGTAAGGCAGATATGAGCTTAGGCTCTCAGGGATCTCTTGTTGACTAAACAGTTGAGAGTAAATAGCACTGAGACAGTTGCCATGTAGAACGACACAAAGATGATCTTATGCATGATGTGGGAACTGTTAGGAAAGACTATAAAGAGTCCTACTGTAAAAAGGATAATTAATAAAATGTAAGGAATGAGGAACCAAATTGGATAACAGAACATGACTTAGCCTAAGAGTTGTGGCTATGGGGCCTTGGTGAGATGGAGATGGGTGGATGACAGAAGATGAGATGACCACTCAGGATGGTTAGATTCAGGGTTGGGAGGGCACTGTTTAGCTTGCGTGATGTGGATGGGAGTCCAGCAACTTTGATTGCAGTAGGGGTTGCCAAGAAGACCAGGTAGGGGCCACTCCATCTTGGTTGTAGTCCCGTGGATTTAGAACATTGGAGATAAATTAGATCTCCTGGGGATATGGGGGATCTGGCTTGGTCCTTCAGAAGGTTGAGGAAAGCAGAGATCAGAATGTTGTCGTAACAAGTGTTGGAGGAAGGAGAGGATTGGGATGTAGTCAGCAAGAGGAGGGAGACTCTGTGGGGTAGGAAGATTGTGGAGTAAGAATGGCCTGCCATACATAAGTTTAAAAGGACTTAAAAATGTAGGAGCCTGGGGAAGTGTCCTGAGCTTGGCTAAGGCTAGGGGCAAAAGTTGAGGCCAAGGTTGGTGTAATTCTAAAACAAGTTTTGTAAGGTGTGTTTTTATGAGGCCATTTGCCTTTTTTATTTTCCCTGAGGATTGAGGAGGGTATGGGATGTGTAGGCACCAGGTGATGTGCAAGCTTGAGAATACCTGTTGGGTGATTTGAGAAATAAAGGCTGGACCGTTATCTAACTGAATACTCTGAGGTAGACTAAACCTTGGGATGATTTATCAGCAGTCTCCTTAGTTGTGGGAAAGGTTTTTATCCATCCTGAAAAGGTACAAACAAAGGTGAGAAGATATTTAAGAGTTTTGTGGTGGGGCATGTGTGTAAAATCTATCTGCCAGTCCTGACCAAGGGTATGGCCATGAAATTGATGAGTAGGGAAAGAAGGGGGTGCTATGTGTCCCTGAGGAGAGGTCTTAGCACAGAGATGATAGGCGTGAGTAATCTGAAGAATGATAGCCTTTAGAGAAGAATGTGTAACTAGGGGGGCTAAGAGCCTGCATAGGGCCTGAGATCCTATATGGAAACAGTTATGTAAGTCAGTGATAATGTCTAGGGCCTGTTGATCTGGGCCTAGCACACCTATAGCATTGTGACCCTGAGAGGTAGTGTATAGAGTGAAGGGTTGGGTGGGGTCAGGAAGGGCAAGGGCTGGAGCCTTTAGGAGAGCCTCTTTTAAGAAAGGAGGCATGTATAGGCATAGTGGAGTATAGGGGTTCTGATAAGGGGCCCTTAGAAGCTTTGTAGAGGGTTTGAGCTAGAGCTGCAAAATTAGGAATCCAGAGGCAAAAGAAATCAGTTAAACCTAGGAAAGATATAACCTGCTGCTCAGTTGTAGGCACCTGAAGATCTTGGAGAACTGCCTTACAATCTATAGTGATGGAGTGAGTGGTGGGGGTGAGAGAGAGACCTAGATATTTGACTTTTGGGGAAGCTATTTAGGCTTTACTAGGAGAGACCCTATATCCATGGGTAGCCTGAGTGGGATAGAAGGTGTCCCAGACCATGGGATCAACCAGAGAAGAAGGAAGAGGAGGGGAGGACTTTGCAGGGCACTGTGAGGGTGTTTGGAGGACTCGAGCTGTATGGAGGGAAAAGGTAAAAGGGAAGTTAAGCTTTTGAAGGAGATCCCTGTCTAAAAGGGGTGTGGGACATTTTGGAATTATTAGGAAGCTATGGGTAAAGAAAGAGAGTCTGAAACCTGCATGGAATAGGCCCTGTCTGCAAAGGCTGCATACGTTGGCCATCACCACCCTCTACAGAGACTGAGGACTTAATACAATGGCCTGAAGATTCAGGAAGAACATTATATATGGCCTTTATGTCCACAAGTACAGAGAATGTCTTACCTGAGACCTCCAGTGGGACTTGGGGCTCTGAGAAGGATACCATAATGGGGGGCTGTGGACCACGAGCCCCATCAGTCTTCAGCAGCAGGTCCAAGTAGGTCAGTCAGCAATGAATCTGGTGGTGATGAAATCGCCTGTGAGGGCAAGGAGTTAGAGGATGGCTTAGCCGCTCTCTGGCGGCTAGGACAGTTGCTCTTTTAATGGCCCTTGAGATTGCCAAGGGGCAAGGCCCCAGAAGAATGCCAGGGTTGGGGCACTCTCTTGCCCAGTGTCCTTTTTGTTGCACTTGAAGCATGATCCAGGAGGGGCTCAGGCAGCTCCACCTTGTCTTGGTTTACCTGTCTCAGAGCTCCAAGTGTCACTGCTAAAAGATGATTGTTATTTTTCCTTTTGATTTTTATCTCTGTTGTTGAAAACATGAAAAGCCACATTAAGAAGGTCTCCCTATGGGGTTTGAGGGCCAAGTTTAGCCTTTTGTCTTGGGATCTGGCCTCCAGAGGAAGGTATCTGTCCCCTCCACAGTCTCAAGACATCTGGTTTTTATCTTGGGTGGATGTATAGCTTTAAGTCCAAAGGAGACAAAGGCAAGCAATCAGTTAGGTATGCAGGAGTCAAATAACAGGACAGGGTATTTATGAGTAGTAATGACTTCCCATAAGGAGGATAAGGATAAGGTCCAGGGAATTTTAGAAATTGACATGTCATTTACTTGTCATACACACATTTAGGCTTTACATTTGTATAAGTACCTCCTGTGCTGTTAGAAAGTCTAACGCCATCTGATTTTTGGAGGATGGCCTGTCTTATTAATTTTACCTTTTTATTTAGGAGAGAGAGATCAGCTGCAGTGTCATATAACCTTTTTCTGGAAAATATCTGGTGGATCCCAGTAAAAGAAATTTATAATTATCTCTTAATTTTAGTTGTTGAACATCTATAAGATTGATAACAGTGCAGTGCAGTAGAGGTAGTAAGCTTAACATAGAACATTAAATGGAACTATTATTTTGTACATCTGGATCTGAAAGAAAACACTTGTCATCATTTACATTTGAAGACATAAATATACCATCAGATCAGCAACAATGAATTGTCTCAGCCATATGAACTTTAGTTGGGGTGTTTCCCATAAGGTTATGGAGATCATCGGGGCCTTCGCTTGACAAATAAGAGCTGGTTTTAAAATTACCAGGTGGCCACTTTCTTATTTATCAATTGAAGTCCTGTCCAGTGTCTCCTCACCCAAGGGATTCTGTTTAACCAATTTTAACATTTTAATCAGCTGGCAACCAAAGTAGAAGCATGCTTTTTAAATGTATAACCCAAATAAACCTTGATCAAATGATCTGAAAATGCAAAAGAGGAGGAAAAAAATTATTTTGAAATAAGAATGGCAGAAAAGTAACCTAATTTATGGTTGACTCTTTGCCAGGGGATGGCAACTATTTAGGGTATCAATCCTCAGGATATGGGTGCATTTGTGTGGTCTTTTGTCTTGAGGCCTGGTCCACAGCAGGAGGCATCAGCTTCCCCCGGCAGTTTCCAGGTGTCAGCAATGGCTCTATTGAGGACCCAATCTTATCCCACTGAGACACTAATGGGCTGCTGATCAGAGGCTGCTGCGGGTGAGGGGGAGGGAACCTCTAAAGGATCTGGTGGAAAAGAGGGGAGAAAGACATGTCCTTAAGGCTTGTATATATGGAATTTGTGCCAGTTTGTCAGCCTTGTAGCAGAACTCAAAAAGGTTCTCAAGAATAGAAGGGTCCTTTTTTAGGCCCAGGGCGCCAACGTTGGAACCAGGCACCCCAAGGATGTGTCTTTGCGGGGACAGGAAAAAGTGTTCCCCATTGTCCAATCAAAAGTGAGTCAAAAGAACAATTTTGCCTCAGGATATGAGAGATTTAGCTCTCCTCCCAAGGAACATGAAAATTGCCAGGATCACACTTATCCAAAGAAGATCATCACCTAATTTTGAAAGTGTGATTAAAAAAATCAGTCCCAGCTCGATACCTTTGGTTGTCACCAAGGGTATGAGTGGGGATCCCAGAGGATCAGAGTAATAGTCCCGCCTCAGATTGTCCAAGGAACGTGAGAACTATTAGCCTCGGGACGGAATGGGCAGTCTGTGTGGGGCGGCCTACTTCAACAGAAAACCCTGGATGGAATTTGGCTCACCTACGGTAGATGAAATAAGCCGGCGATGTTTGTAATGGTGGAGACAGACTGGCTCCAGGTGGTGAAAAGAACAGGAAAGAATCCAAGATACAGTCCAGTCCATGAGTTAGCAGGGGAGCTCAAACTGGGGGAGGGGGGGTGTCCTAGGAGTCATGTGTGCCGCCATCACGGTCAGGGAACCATTATGTTAGGATTTTCAGCGCAATGAAACAGCAAAATATGAGATAAAGAGAGACCTTTATTCCCAAGGACATAGAGAGAAGTCCACCACCACAGACAGCCTGGCCTTCTGTAACACGCACGCGCGGGGGGTGGTGGTGGGGGTGGTGGTTTAGGGTACTCATATAACCTCTGACCTGGGTGGCGCCCTGGGCAGGGACAGGCAATGCACAGGTTACTGATTGGGGCTATTTTCGTGCCACTGGGAAAGGTGACTACAGTTTGGTCCCACCCCTTGGTCCTGCCTCCCACTGCAGCTTTTCAGGGCACAACTCTTTCATTAAGTGCCCATATTGGAGTACCCAAGTGGCATGGAGTGCCTGAAAAATGTCCTGAGGGCATAGGATGCTGGAGGTGAACAGGTGTTCCAACCCCCAAAACATGGGATGTAAGAAGCAAGCTAGTTCAGCAAAGGGGTATAATAAATAGCCCCTTGATATTGCTCCAAGCCAGTTTCCCTTGTGACCATCCCAACAAGCCCACAATCATCAAGACACTTCTTAATCAAAATCCACAAAAGAAGAGTAAATACTGGAACCAAGCATACAACAAAAAGTTCCACACACTTTGTGATATCACATTGTGATAGAATGTATTTGTGCCATGCCTAACAATGGGTAAAATCAATACATTTTTTTCCTTTGGTTTCTTGTAAGCCAATTTTCCTTTTGAACTCTCTTAAACCTGTTTGTCTCTTTGGCTTCAATCTCTGTCTCAATACCTATTCACTTCTCTCCCCTGTTTAACGCAAATGACAAGTGTTCCCTCACCTATTGTTTCTTCTTACCCTGGTCAGTGTCTGAATCAGAAGTCACTGACTGTGAGCTCTGTAAGGGACTTAAAACTGAAGGAATCAGATTCCAAGTTGAAAATGTCTCAGGGGAAATGACTTTTCCCACACTATGTGCCTTTTTAAGAGTTTTTCCAACTCATTCCCAATTATCAATATTTATAGTGCCTATTTGATTTCCTCTTTTAACATTTTCGCTAGGTCTTTCTTTGCCACATAAACCCTGGAGCATTTAAGCAGGCCTTGGAATGGCCATAAATACCTTTGGTCCTTGGCTGAAGTCCTTTGCCTCATTTTACTCCTGGATAAAATGGCTTGTTCACAGTGGGAAGACTCACACTGTTCTTCCCTCTCCTCTCCCAGCATTCCTGGTGAGGTTTTTCATGCTGTGAAGACCTCCTCCATATGCAGACTTTCTGTATCCAGACTTTCTACTTAGGTGGACTTACTCATTCAGACTAAAATTCCTAGTCCAAGGATTTCAGGTCCCTGTTCCAGGTGCCAGTTATCAGGGTCCTGACCTAGATCTCCAATCTCCCAAACAAGTGTATGGTGAAGGCTTAAAATAAATGAGACAAGTGGTATGATTTTAGGGCTCCCGGAGGATCAAAACCCTTTCCAGAGTTCAGAGACTCTGGTGGCTAACACAGGAAGTTTCTCTGGATAGCCCTTATTTATTTAGGGAGTTAGAGTGGAAAATGCAGGAAATTTAACAGACTGTGGGAGTGGTTCAAGGACTTTGTAAGTAACAAATTATGTTAACAAGGAGAAGTATCTTAGGAGAAGATCTCCATGTTGCATTTCACTACAGGGGTGAAATGCCTGAAACTACAGTCTTTATTTAGTTAATTGGAGTTAGAGCCAGATGTCCACAGCTGTTATCATATCTTACCCTGGCTATGCAGCAGCCCTGCACATGTGTTCAATTTCCAGTTTCAATGGCTCCCAACACTGAAATTCAGAAGAGCATCAATATCTACTTTGAAAATCTTTACTCACATAGAATAGCAAACATCAAAGAAATGGATGGATTCCTATAAATGTATGAACTAACAAAGCTGAATCAAGAAGATATAAAAATTCTGAATATCTCAATATTAATGAAATTGGAAACTTACTAACAAAAATGGCCAGGTCCCGATGGATTCACAGATGAATTCTACAAAGAAATTTAAAGACAATTTAATGCCACTACTCCTCAACCCCTTTAATGAAACAGAAAGGGAAACAATTCTTCCTAACTCATTCCTGGAAGCAAGTATTACTCTGATACCAAAACCAGAGAAAACCCAACCTAAAAAAAGAACTATAGGCTAATGTCCCTAATTAACATATGTGTGAAGGGGCTGGGGATTTAGCTCAGCAGCATAAGTGCCTGCCTTGCAAGCATGCAGTTGTGAGTTCTATCCCCAGTACCAAAAAAAAAAAAAAAGTGTGAAAAACCTTGATAAGATTCGTAAAAAGAATGGAGCAAATCATCAAGAAAATCAATACACCATGACCAAGTGAAATTCACCCCAGCAGTGCAGGGATGGTTAAAGTTATATAAATCAATAAACATAAAACATCGTATCAATAGAGCCAAAATGAAAAACCACATGATCAACTCAATAGATGCAGAAAAGGTTTTTGATAAAGTCCCACACTCATTCATGGTAAAAACCAAACAGAAAATTGGAGCAAATAGTCTTTGTCTCAATCTCACTAAAGCTACCAATGACAAGCCAACAGCTAACATCATACTAAACTGACAAAAACTGAAAACCGTCAATCTGAAATTGGGAACAAGACAAGAATGTCCACAATCACCACTCCTATTCAATATAGCTCTGGAAACGTTAGCCAAAGCAATCAGAGAAGAGAGAAAATAAAAGGAATAAAGATAGGAAATCAACCAATAAAAATGTTGGACAGGCTGTGGAGTAAGATACCTTTCCTCACAGTTGGTAGGAGTGTGGACTGGTACAACCATTGTGCAAATCAGTGTGGAGACTCCTCAAAAAACTAGGACTGGAGGTCCCATTCAAGTCAGCTACTCCCCTTCTGTATATTTTCCTGGAAGAATTATAAACATCATATCACAGTGATACATGTGCACCTATGTTTATAAAAGCACAATTTGTAGTAGCTAAATCTTAGAAACAACCCAAATGCCTGTCAACTGCTGAAAGGATAAAAAAAGATGTGGTATTTTTATACAATGGAGTACCACTTAGCTATAAAGAAGGATAAATTTGAGGCTTTTATAGGTAAATGAATGTAACTAAAGACAACACTCATAAGTGAAATAAATCAAACATTGTATTGTCTTCCTAGTGTAATAAATTGAAAAAGTAAATGAGATCCAAAATCTACAATACATATTGTGAAAGGGAAAGAAATTGCTCAAAAGGGAAGAACTAGGATTGGTGAAGGGAGAAAAGGAAGAGAAAAGAAAAAAACATATATATGTATGTGTTTCCATATATATATATATATATATATATATATATATATATATATGGAAGATAGCTAAGATTGTTATACTACTATTTTCTTTTAGTTCATTAAAAAAATGGTTTCTGCTTATATTGTTAGATCAATTATGCATGCCCATATCTTGTAATCTGAGCAACTACTTTGAAGTTAATAATACACAAGATATTAACCATTATTAATTTCATATTATCTTATTTTGATATTCTGCATCATTTTATTGTATTTTATCTTTAAAATAAAAAGAAGCATTATAATCTTATAGTCTTCCCATGTTCTCTATTTAAGTTTAGCATCATTTTTAAAACAACTAGACAATTGAGAGAGACAAAATATAAAATTTGAAGCATAAAATTTTTATTTTCTTATTAAGAATCTTATCCAGAATCTATTCAACTGAAGCAAACTCTAACCTCTGGGTGGAGACTGCCTCAGTGGAAGACAGTTGGATGACATGGGGCTTATAACATAAAGCCTCCAAATAACAAAAGGGAAACGTAACTCCCAACCTGCTAGATGTCGGATATGCCAAGCTTGTGCTCTGTAAAACCAAAGAATGGATTTTAGGAACAATTGAAATAAGAGTAGGAAAAATTTATTGAGAGAAAGAAAGCTTCTAAGAGGGACAGAAGTGGGCCTGAAAGGGGGTTGCCGGGAAACCTGCTTCTCAAGGGTGTTTTACAGAGCAAAATCATGAAGTGAGACAGGTCTAAAATGGGAAAGAGCTAAAATCAATTCGTCAGATTACAAGGATAGTCGCTTAGGTGATACTAACCCAGTGGAAAATCACAGGATGGCTGTGAGGTGGGGCAGAACTACGGTGAACCAACATTACAATGAGTATAGTTGCTTAGTAATATTGATTAACTGGGGATCAAATAGGGGAATAAGTCATGCATCAAGCGCACGTGGGATGGACAAGGACTTTTCTGGAAGGGGTGGGTTAAGGAGACTTTGGTCCTCTGCCCAAGATAATTGATGCCTCTTTAGAATATCAATCACAGGGCCGGGGATTTAGCTCAGTGGCTTAAGCACCTGTCTGGCAAGTGCGAGGTCGTGAGTTCGATCCCCGGTACCAAAAAAAAAAAAAAAAAAAAAAAAAAAAAAAAAAGAATATCAATCACTTCTGTTCATCTCTAGTGGAAATATAGGAGTGTAGTAGTTTCTGTTATTCTTGAAGCCTGGCCTTCAGTGAATGCACTTCCAGCCACAGTTGTCTTCTTCATTGACTTTTCGAGGGCCCAACCCTGTCTGACTGCATGTAATATTTATAAATATTTTAGCTATCTATAACAGGGCCAAAAATAACAGAGACAAATAATTGTCAATGGTTTCCTGAGGTTCAGAAGTGTACATTTATTCCTTGAGAAAATATGTGCACCCATATGAGACATTTCTACATACCAAAAAGTCTCAAGGGTAACATAACTTCTAAGTAGTTTGTTTATATCTGAGAATTTATTTAACTCCAAATGAATCAGGTTTATTAACACGTGAGAGACTGGCTAGAAACAAATTATTCTTAGAAGTCAGCGGTGATAGTTTGAGCGAAAAATGCCAAACTAAATTGATCCAGCATTGTTCTGGGTGTGGGAAAGCCAGCCTAGAATAGACTGTTTTAAGAAAGATATACAGCACTCAGAAGGCTGAGGCAGGAGAATCACTGCAAGTTCGATACCAGCCTGGGTATAAAGTGAGTTCAAGGCCAGCCTGAGCTGTACAGTAAGGCCCTGTCTCAAAAGAAAAGAAAGGTATAAAAGGGAAATGAAGGAATGCTTTTTCTCTGGAGGTGCTTCATCCTTCTCTTTCATCTTGGAAATGATCATCAGCTTTCCAGTGCAGACTCTTCAGGCTCCAGCACAGATCTTTCATTTTTCCAAAGCAGTCCCCTTGGCATCCCTGGACTCACACAGGACACCACCATGAGCTTCAAGCCTTCGACTGGACCCTTCAGATCTCCAGCATGAAGACAGTCCTCTTCTGCACTCTACCACATCTGACTCTGTACGTGGCCACTGTAAGCCAGTCTTGTAAATGGTCATATACTTGAATTATCTTGCATTAAATCTGTTTCACTGGTAAGCACTGGCTAATGCAAATACTAGTACCTGAAATAGTTCTAGGGAAAGAAAATTACATGCTGACATCACTACAAGACACTAACTGGATCTATCCATGTTTAACCTTTATTAGTTCATGAAGATTAGCACTTAATAGGTCTAAAATGATATTATGGATTGGGGTTGGAAAAGAGATCATGCAAACTGCCACTCCAGAGCCAATATCCTGGATTTTTTTTCAATTGGTTTTCTATTACGCCTCCACTAACGCATGGGAAGAAGGCCCATGATGAGGTAACTACCCAAATATAATGGTATATCAACCATGACACCTAAGGTTAGGGTGTTGAAAAACAGAATGCTTCATACACCTTTAATTTGTATCCTCATTTCCAACCTGATGCCTCTCTACCAACTTCATGCCCACATGAAGAAAACTGAATTTACAAGCAGTGCTAGGGCCCACACATCCTTAGAAGAAAAAAGACACTATGTGCCGCAGTATGACATGCAGAGCACAGCGAACCTCCAGCTGGTCTTGGGTTGCTGGTTAAGGTAGGAGATGTTGGTCTTTAACAGCAGATAATCAAGGTTTGGTCATCAATGAAGAGGTGACAGAATGGCCTGTCAGATTCTCAGAGGTATGACTCCATTTCAACAGTGGATGCATACAGAGATATGTGAATACAGTCCTGGAATCAGACTGTGATCCCTTCTAATCAGCACCAAAATTGTCTTTAACATGTTGTCTTTGTTCCACATCTTCTGAGTTAATGTATAGAGAAAGATCAAGTTTGTAGAAGCCATTATGTTTTAGTTTAGTTATATTTATTCATGGAGCAGTTGAGTGACAAAATGAATAAACTTAATAAATAAAGATAGCAATAAAAATATAGTTAGATAAATATCAAACATACCCTTCCTTGTATCCTAAAACCTTTTAATTATATATGGTGAGAGGTCTTTCATTATTTAAATTACTATGAGCATATTATAAATCAACATAATATTCATGTTTTCTACATACTTCTACCATTCTCCTTTGTCATTTTTTATAACTTTCAGTTATTATACTTAGAACTTGAAAGCATTAACAGTATTTCATATCATCGTTTCACAGTTGGATTACCTGGTGAAAATTTTCAAGAGATTTATATAATAGGCTTTGCACCTTGGGTATGTTGTTAATTTGTAGATTGTACTGTCCACATTGATTATGAAGCCCAGAAATGCAATAAACTCAAATGATCATTCCCTTTCTACTCTCATAATTTTTGTGTTGGCATTGCTTTTGGTTTTGTTCATTGTTTTTCTCAGTAGTTGCTTTCCATGGTGGGCAAGTTATCATGTTATTATTTTCTCTTAACTAGAACACAAATTCTATACCCAACAAGTATGATAGCATGATAAAAATAACCTCCAGAGTACAAGGTCTCTGAACTATTGCTGCATAGGAATTTGCCTTTAAAGATAATGGAAGAAGTGGATGAATAAGAAGAGCAAATACCAAGGGGATGTTGCTAATAAAGTGATAGTAGACACTGTAATAATAAAGTGATTACAGATAATGGTAGCATTTGTGGAATAGTTTTAAAAGCAATGGAAAGCAATCCATTGTAATTATGAATTAGATACGTAGGTAATCTCAACATGGTAAAGGGTGGGAAAATAAGTAGTAGTGATTTTCTGATGAAAGTCAAGTATCTTTCTTATAAATTGGGAAATATTTAAATCATACTGCCAGGCATGGTGGCACAGGTCTGTAATCCCAGCACTCAGGAGGCTGAGGCAAGAGGATTGTTGTAAGTTGGAGACCAGCCTGAGCTACAAAGTTAGCTCAAGGCCAGCCTGAACTGAATAGTGAGACCCTGTCTCATAAAGACAAAAAAATCATATTTCAGCTACTAGTAATGTGCAAAATCATGACCAGAGCTTGCCTTAACTGAGGTCCAGGATTTGGAAAAAATCCACAGTAAGTAAGACTCATCTGTTGCTTTTAATTCATATATATATATATATATATATATATATATATATATATATTGCCTAGAGAGACGGATTTCCAATCAGACAGGCAGAAAATATAGAACTATACTATGAAAACTGTTCCATCTAACAAATTCTCAGCTAAAGAAAACCAAGGATATTGGCAATAGGTTCAGAGTAGACCACTGTTGCCTATTCATCTACTGATTCCTTCTTTCAATTTATCTATTTTATAATCACAGTTACCATGTGCATACTTTTGTGCTAATTCTGTTATGCTTAACTGTGGCATTGATTCCACTAGTTATCTTTAACATCCAGTGCTGAGTGAGACAGGGTCAATTTGAAATCTTACAGTGAAACAGGGTAAAGCTACCCATGAAACAAGAGATGTATAAGTCTTAAAGATTCTTGTAGATCCTTCAAAGTCTTGAAACCAATACTTTTTAAACCAAATTATAGATACATGAAGTGTTGCTTTTTGTTGGTATATGTTTGCAATACTTAAAAATAACATTCATTTTAGGAACCTGGTACACACTTAAATGGTTAAAGTATGAAAATTCTTTTGGAACTATTCCTTTACATTTTTTGCCATGTCATAAACACTGTGCACAGTATTAAGTGTATAAGGTTTATGTGAAAATATCAATTATATCATTTTACCCATTAGAGTACAAGTGAAAATTAAGTTGAAATATGAAGATACAACATTCTAATGAAAGAAAATTATCTGGTATCTTGAAGATAACCTGGAAACAACCTACAAACAATTGGAATAACATATTAAAACAAGGTCTACTTTATAAAATAAAAAAGTATGAGAAATAATTTTAAAATACTTCCAATTTTTGATATTTAAAGAATAAACATTATAAGAATTTTAGTACTTGACTAAATACTATGCAATTACAATTATTTTAGAGCAGACAATTCTTCATTTCATTCATTTGGCAGACTATGTTCCTTCATAAAAAATAAACTAATAAAATTATATCCTTTCTTTTGACAGTTTTGACACCACAATAAACACATGAAATGAGAAAAAGAATTAAATGTATACAGGATTTAGGACCTTTAATGTGATGTATATCTAATTGTGTGTGCTCAGTATATCTATGGGTAAAAGCCAAGAATACTTTCTGACTCTGTGAGTAGATGAGTATCCTAGCAGATGAAATCTAAAAGATAATCTCTATGAACCATTATGTAATCTTGTATGCTTTAAGCAGAATTATATATAAAAACTAAATAAGAGGCTGCCATCAGGACACTTGCTTCCTGTGCATAGCCAGCACAAGCAGGGAGAAATAGCTGTGTAGCCACATAGGCCAAGAGAAGAAGCAGCCCCACCACCATGCACCCAGAGCCATCTGGGAAGCCTTGGTGCAGCCACATGGTTCTGGAGAAGCCCACCCTATTTCCTGCTGCCTCCTCAGGGGCCTGGCCCATTCCTCTACACCACAGAGGGGAAGTCAACATGGGAAGCACCTGGGACCTCACAGCTGGCTTGTCAGGAGGAACCCAGGAAAATGTCAAGATGAAGGAGCAAAGGGCAATCTAAGACCTCCATCCCACACATAGATTATGTCTGGGCGATATAGTCATGGAAGAAAATGGAAGCCATGCACCTGAAATCTCTGGGAAGATGCAAAGTGAAGTAAAGAAACAACTTCATGAGGCTGTAAAAGTGATCTCAGGTAAATGAAGAAATCACAAACATAAGGAATAATTGCTGAACATATCTAAAGAAGGCATAGATAAAAAACAGGAGCATAGGAAAATGATGTAAACTTTGAATGAGCAATATATGAAGAAATTACAATGCATGAAACAGATTCAAAGAGATATCCAAGAAATTAAAAATGCCACTGAGACCTGGCAAAACCATTTGAAAGAGACTGAGGATAGACTTTCAGACCTTGAAGACAGGATTGTAGATAGCAGTCATGAAAGGAAAGATCTCTTAAAAATAACAAGGAACCAGGAAATAATTCAATGGTTCCAAGATGACACAAAGAAAAATAACTTAATAGTGATACGTGTCAGTGAAAAAGCAGGGGTCAACACAAATGACATGAAAAGACTGTTTACAGAAGCCTGCTAACAGAAAACTGTTAGCAGAAAACTTCCAAATATGGGAAAAGGATCTGGCATATAGATAAGTGAGGCATATATAACTCCAGTTGGCTATAATCAAAATAAACCTATACCCAGACATATAATAATCAAGATCCAGAAATTTAGCACAAGAACAGAATATTAAAGTCTGTTAGAGAAAGGAAAAAGATCACCTATGAAGGAAAACCCATTGAAATTATGACAGACTTCTCAATACAAACCATCAAGTCAAGAAGAAGTTGAAGTGTTTCAAGTTCTGAAAGGAAACAACTTCCAGGGGGAAGACAAGATGGCAGACTGGTAGGTAGCAGGAGAGAGACCCTCTCTGAGAGAGACAGCTCAAATGCCAGAATAAAACACCCTGGAGAGACCCAAACAGAGAGAGATGGACTCTCACAATCCACGAAGAAACTAAAGTGCAAAAAACCACTCAAATATGAGGTCCTGGGGCTACTATTAGTGAAGATAAGATCAGCGAGCACGGCACCCTCCTGGAGCCGCCTGAATTCCTGCACGACCTGAACAATCGATCCACGCTGAAGCGACTGGCTTGAGCCGCCAGAGTGTGGAGCTGAACAGCTCTGCGTGCAGCTTGCCTGGACCGGCCCTGCACACGACTCACCCAGAGACACCGTAAATTCCCACTGCAGCCGCGCTGAAGTCAGAGGTCCGGGAGCCCAGCAGTTCTCAGGGATGCAGTGAGTGATGGGAATAAGACCCTCCCACAGGAAAGGGGAAACTGACTGTACGACATGTTGGATTTGGGCAGGACAGCCCTAACTCCATAAGGAAGTGGCTTCAGCTGGTTGCTCCCCTCGCCGAGCGGATTGGTGGAATCTGCTTGGACTAGGCCATGCCCCTGAGATCAGTGCACACTGATATGCAGTGAAGGCCTGCCAAGGTTGACTGGCCCAGAAGGGAGGAGCTAGCACACACTGCCTGTGGGTGAACTCTAATCTCTGATAACCTATTGAAGAGGGCTAAAGCTACTAGCCTGCGCCCTCTAGAGGAGCCTTAACCAACAAGAAAAGGGGCTGGGAATTACACTGTACACTTGTATGGAAGGAACAAAAAACATGACAAAAGGGAGAAATAAGAAAACACTCCCAGCCCCCAACCCTGAGAACATTGATCCAGGAGAGGTAAATACAAAAGAGATTGAGGGCAGCAAAAATGCAACATCAAACACAGCATTAGTGGACATAAAAAGATATCTTCAGGACCTTGTAAGCAGGACCAAAACTGAAATATTAATTCAAATTAAACAAGAGATAAGTAGATTAATAAAAGAAGGGCTGGGCACCTCTCAAGAAGACACAGACAGAAGAATGGAGGAACACAAATGGAGAGAGAAATTTAATGAAGAATTCAGGAAAAACCTAGAATTCATAAAGCAGATTCAAAGAGATTATCAGGAAACTAAAGACTCCATAGAAAGCTGGCAAAACTGCTTGAAAGAAACCAAAGATAGACTATCAAAAATTGAACACAGGCTTGCAATGTGGGGTCATGAAAGGGAAGATCTCTTAAAAATAACAAGGGAGCAGGCAG
>PVJX010036863.1:0-17340 GCA_004027295.1 Dolichotis patagonum | reverse complement strand
TCAGGCACAAGACAAGGATGTCCATTATCACCGCTGCTATTCAACATAGTACTGGAAATACTAGCCAGAGCAATAAGACAGGAAAGAGAAATAAAAGGAGTAAAGATAGGAAAAGAGGAAGTTAAATTATCATTATTTGCAGATGACATGATACTTTACATAGAAGACCCCCAAAACTCTATTGAAAGACTCCTAGATACAATTAACAAATTCAGCAAGGGAGCAGGATACAAAGTCAATACACAAAAATCAATAGCATTTCTATACACTAACAACAAAAGTACTGAGAGAGCAATAAGAGAAACTACACCCTTTACACTAGCATCCAGAAAAATGAAATACTTAGGAATTAATCTCACGAAAGAAGTAAAAGAGTTATCCAGGGAAAATTTTAATACCCTGAAAAAGGAAATCGAAGAGGACTTCAGAAAATGGAAAGACATCCCCTGTTCATGGATAGGAAGAACAAACATTGTAAAAATGGCCATTCTCCCAAAATTACTATACAGATTCAATGCAATCCCAATCAAAATACAACTAACATACCTCATGGATCTAGAGAAATCACTCCTAAAATTCATCTGGAACCAGAAGAGACCTAGAATAGCAAAGGCAATTCTAAGCAACAAAGGCAAGGCAGGAGGCATCACAATCCCTGACTTAAAATTATACTACAAAGCTACAGTGATAAAGTCAATATGGTACTGGAATAGAAACAGACCCGAGAATCAGTGGAATAGATTAGAAGATACAACCACAACTGCAAACTTACTCAACCACCTTATCTTTGATAAAGGGGCCAAACATGCTCGCTGGAAGAATGACAGGCTCTTTAACAAATGGTGCTGGAAAAATTGGCTGTCCATATGCAGAAGACTAAAACTAGACCCATGTCTATCACCATACACTAAACTAAAATCTAAATGGATCAAAGATCTAAATATTGAAAGAGAAACACTAAAACTGCTGGAAGACAAAGTAGGTAAAAACCTCAAAGATATAGGGGTAGGAAGAGAATTCATGAACAAGAACCAAAGTACACAGGAAGTACTTCCCAGAATCAGTAACTGGGACCACATCTTATTAAAGAGTTTCTGCATGTCAAAAGAGGTTTCCAGCAGAGTAAAAAGAAAACCCACAAATTGGGAAAAAATCTTCATGGACAACACCTCAGACAAAGGACTTCTGTCTCGAACTTATAAAGAATTAAAAAAAATCAGACCCTAGAAATTCAAAGACCCAATCCAAAAATGGGCATCTGAAATGAATACACAGTTCTCAGATGAAGAAATACGAATTGAAATGAAAAAATGTTCATCATCATTAGTCATGAGAGAAATGCAAATTAAAACCACACTGAAATTCCATCTCACTCCAGAAAGAATGGCCAAGATAGAAAACACTACCAACAACAAGTGTTGGAGAGGCTGTGGGGAAAAAGGAACTCTTCTGCACTGTTGGTGGGAGTGTAGACTGGTGCAGCCACTGTGGAGGTCAGTCTGGAGATTCCTCAAAAAGCTGGGTTTGGAAGTCCCATTTGACACAGCTATTCTGCTTCTAGGAATATTCCCAGAAGAACTGAAAACATCATACCACAGTGATATATGTGCACCCATGTTTATAGCAGCACAATTTGTAATAGCCAGATCTTGGAAACAACCTAAGTGCCCATCAACTGAGGAATGGATAAAAAAGTTGTGGCATTTTTATACAATGGATTACTACTCAGCTATAAGGAATGATCACATCGAGGTATTTACAAATAAATGGACACGACTTGAGACCAATACTCACAAGGGTAAATACCATATAATCTCCCTAACATGAGATTTGATAAGAGTATATAAGACTTTATGGTAAGCATGAGTCCCCATCTCACAGCTTCGAAGTCTTTCAAACATCAGTTGGAATGGTGTTATCCTGTTTTGTTTGACTATGTCATACTTGATGATATGAATAGCAGTTTTGAAGAAAACAAAACATTATGACAGCTATTGTTGATTTAATATCATCCTTCTTAGAAGTCCTACCATGCTTTTTTTTGTTCTACTACCATTGGTTCTATCACATTGTGTCTTATTGGAATTTGAATATGTGTGATAGCTCAAATTTTTTTTCTTTTTTATCAAAAATGAGATATTACAGTACCCATTGAACATTTTCTGTTATTTGGTTCAGAAAGCCCTGTAATTCTTTCACTCTATGCATGGCTTTATACTATTGTGTTCTGTTTGATATTATTGTATTTTATTGTTTGATATTATTGTATTTGAAACTATGCTCAACTGTAGCAGAGTAAGGTGTTAGCTACTGTTGATGTCCAGTTGACTTAATGTAAAGCACTGTGTTGCCTATGTTGTCCTGTTCTGATCTGCTCTGTACTGCCCCCTTTTGTTTTATTGTCTTTCAAATTTAAAAAAAAAAATTTTTTCTCCCTTGGTATAGTCTGTATTAATTTTCCCCAATTGGTCTAAAAGTTAGAATTTCGATAGCCTGGATTACTAGAAGTAAAACATCACCCTTTTACTTACCAATTCACGCTTGGCACACACATCTTGCCTAGCCCTGCGCTGCCCGATGAACTCCGCCGTTACTGAGCGCGCTCCTTCCCCAGCTGTGCCTGACAGACGGCACTATAGACTACGCCTCGTGTGTGCCCTCTGCTTCCGTGGTTATGCTCACAGCTAGTTCTTTGCATAACATCTTTGCAGGCAAAAAAGGACGCTGTGGCCTGTTATGGTTTAGATCTAAAATGGTTCCCAAAATGTTTCAGGGTGGGGTTTTGAGCCGTGACTGGATCAGAAGGCACTGTTAATCCTCACTGAGTTAATCACTGACGAGGCCCTGCGTGCTGGTGCCAGTCACAGGGAGGTGCACTTGGGCCCCTACTCCCTCCCTGGCCGCCTGGGGCTGCACAGCTTTCTGCCTGCACAGCCCTCTGCCAGCCCCACTCTTGATGCTCGCATGCTTCTGGTGCTTGGAGTGAGACATCAGAAAATGAGAGCCAAATTCAGCCTCCACCCCTTGAAATTTTGAGTGTTGGGTATTTTTGCACCAGAGATGGGAAAGCTGACTAATACATGTACAAAAGTTAACTTTTGTTTGGGTAAAACACCCCCAATAACATGAAAATTTAAATACAGTTTAATGTGTTTGCAATTAAATGAAAATAATAAAAAAGGCAGGAACATGATCACTGAGGTGTCCGAATTGGTGAGACGGGAGAAGGTGGTTGGGTCAGCAGGAAAGATCGGCTCAGCCTCCCCAAGATAAAACAGGATAAAACTGTTGCTTCCCCAAGATAAAACAGGAAGGTGTTAGTATTACTTCCATAATGTAAGGAATTTAAAATGCAGAAAAATGAAGTAAAACTGAGTAATTCTCCTTTGTTATTAGTTCCCAACCAAAGTTATATATAGTTCTGTCTCAGCTATGTCTGCCTTGGTCATTAGTAAATTTCCTGTCTTCTTTCGGTGATTTTTCAGCATGTAGCATCAACTTCCATTGAATTCTACAGAGTTACACAAATTAAGAATCGTCATCTAAAAATCAGTAATTTGTGTCACCACCCTAAAGCACAGGGCACTGATCCTGAGCCCCAGTCACTTTCTCTTCTTTGTGACCACATGAAGGCTTACCGGAGTAAGCCTAGCGAAGAAAGATGTGTCAGTTTGAGCAATCTGAAATGATGCCACTCAATCATCTTCCATCCGAACCCTATAGAAATAACCCCACAAGTTCAATAAGATGAGCTCCAAGTAAGGTGGGAAGAGGAGGAATGAAACCCATTGTGATGCCTTAAACAGGCACTTTACATGAATATATGGAAAAGGACACTCGTCACACCGTGAAGAATGCAAGTTAGCGGCAATGAGTGTCTTCAGGGACAATGATGCATCTCAGAATGTCATTGGGGTCACCTGCAGACTGCGTGTAGCAACAGACCTGATTAAAATGGAAGGAAAAGTTCCTATTGCCTAGTGACCTTATGCCACAGGTTGAACTTTTTTGAATTTTATCTATGTTACCTAGAAAAAAGTTAAGCAACAAGAATTTAAAGAGAATACATTTCATTATGTGTGTTATGAGCGATCCAAATATGTACTCACTAGGCATTGAAGGGTTAAGTGACACAAGACCAACTGTAGGTACTTTTCCATTTCTCAACAGGTGACAGAGGACTGGTAATGTATCTCTTACACACACAAGCAATACGCTTCTCAAAATATGAAAGAAAGGATGGGATTGGGACAGACTTACTCAAGAAAGTGGGTAAATGTACGCACTACAAATGCATGGCTTGGGTAGAGTACTGGCTCATGATCGATTATAGTTACTGTTCACAGAGTCAGCCTCATTTTAAAACTGTCCCCGAGAAAATGTACTTTTGCCCCAAATGAAACAATTACTTCAACTTGGCAATAGATGCAATCTGTTCATGATACTTATATTACAAGACTCAGGTCAATTTCCAAAATGCTAATTGGTTCTTCAGTATGCTTTTAATGGCAGTGAACATTTTTCTCCTATATTTGCTTACTTTTACTTCAACTTTTGTCAAGCTTCAATTAATCTAAAAAATAATGGCTGTTGTGCTCTAATATATAAGTGTTCTTGCAAGGAGTGAAGTACTGTGTTTCTCTAGCAAAGTCTGATGAGGTTTTACAGAAACAAACACAAAGAGAAAACTGTGGCTGTGAACCCCAACATCTCACATGCACCATCACTAAAAGAAAAAGAGATGTGTATATTAAAGGGTACTGAAGACTTCTTATACCATCAAATGATCAGTGTTAGTATAATTCTAAAATGATTGCTATTTAGAATGTTTATGGTCTGCAGTCAAAATGAGTAACTGATACTATATATTCAAAGGTATTATATAATTTTTTTAAATTTTTGTTGTATCAGATATTGCTTATGTGAGCTGAAAATCACTGTTTATATAAATACTTACATACTAGATAGCCACACACCCATAAACATAGACATATGTACACATATATACAATTTGTATGTATCCTATTTCTAAGCATCCTATAGATAAGACAACATAAATACATAATCCCATGTTCGTTGCACAGGTCTATATTTTTCCTGAAGATGTTCATTAATAATGGTTCTCCATTACATTTTTTCCATTTTTTTTATAACTAAGCCCATTTCAACTATAGTTCTGCCCTGTCTGTAGAATCACATCATGAAAAAAAGAAAAAGAGCTCAGGTATATAAAAATGAAAATACAGCTTGAAATCCCATATATCACCAATGTTTTACATATATTCTTCTAACATATTCAAGAAAAAAAGCTTTTGTAACTGTTATCAGTTTTCAATAAATACATATTTAAGAACTTGTGATCCTCCTGCCTCAGCCTCCCAGAGTACTGAGATTACAGGCATGAGATTACCATTTCTATCTAAGTCAATTCAGTTTTTAAAATATGGGCAGACCAGACTAGGGGGTTTAACCCAGTGTAGAGCACTTTCATGACATGAGTTACCTGAGGCCATGTTTGATTCCTAGCACTTAAAAGGAATAGCTCTAAGAATCTTAATTTAGGTATTTGTTAAGAAAGGGGGGAGGGGCAGTAGAATGATGAACAGCAGAGAAACAGCCTCTATGAGATTTGGGGTCCAGATGTTGGAATACATTACTGTGAGCAAGAGGAGGAGGGAAAAAGTGAGTCCCTAGCAAGGATCTGAAGCAAGAACTGAAGCTCACAGTGTGAGCAAAGAGAGACCTCAATGCAGGAGGAGGAAGTGGAAGTAAGCAGAGCTTTCTCTGAGCCCTGACTCATGGCACGGGAGGAGTAGCTTCAACCTGTAGATGCAATGGTAACCATGGGAGACCCTAGATGCTTTCATGAGTAACCCACCAGTGGAACACAGCAGTGGACACAGTGGACTGCAGGGGCTGGTGAGTTACTCAACTTCAGATGTCCGCCATGAGAGGGCTACTGGCTGGTAGCTATCTTGGAGAGGAGCCAATTCAGCTCAGGACTCAGAGCACTTTCAGGCTGGTTCCATGTAGCAGTTCCCAGTGACAGAGTAAGTCAGAACTGAATTCAAGACGCCAGGAGATCAAATAGCCAAGTTCAAGCCATCAGAGAGCCATGGTCTAACTGGAAGTAGGCACACAGACTGTTGCAAGCTCAACAAATTGAGTTTCAGCCTCTCAGTTAGAAACCAGCCTGAATTTCAGTGGCACTAAGGATTCAGGCTTGCTGGGATTCTCCACTTACTCCGCAGTAGTTCTGCTGCTGGCTCACTGGACTTTGATCAACATGGATCTGGGTGCTGCTGGCCCACTGTCTACCAGTGACAGCAGAGACACACCTTGAAGTGGACATTGTTTTTGTTTTTCTTGATTGTTGTTTTCACATGAACATGCACAGTGCTTCTAGTTTGTATTGTTGGTCTGTTCTGTTCTGGTTTTTATTTCTTCATTTTATCTTCCCTTTCTGTCTTCTTCACCAGTTTCCCAAAGTTTGCATAACCTTCCTTTATCCTCTAGGCTTGCTT
Source organism: Dolichotis patagonum (assembly GCA_004027295.1). Lineage (NCBI taxonomy): Eukaryota > Metazoa > Chordata > Mammalia > Rodentia > Caviidae > Dolichotis > Dolichotis patagonum. The sequence goes on along the minus strand of PVJX010036863.1, from coordinate 10,816 downwards.
CTGTCTTTCTCTTTTCTATTTTTTTACTTTTCCCTCAAACCTTTTAAAATTTTCTTCCTTTAAGGGGAAAAATCACCATATGGAGGGCATTTTTGCTGTATATGATTTTCTGCTTTTAGATTTTGCTATATAACCACAAACTTAGTTCATATGGTTAAAGAGAGAAAATTAATAGTTACCATAGTTTATCATATGCTAGGCTGTATTTTACATTATTTTATTGCTGACTGATCCACTTTAGCCAAAGTGACATAATTATTTAAATCAGTTTTTCTTCTTTATAGGCTAGAATGAGACTGGCTTAGGGTCATAAAAGATACTATAGGCAGGCCAGGGACATAGCTCAGTGGCACAGTACCTGCCTGGTCATGAATTTGATCCTTGGTACAAAAACAAACAAACAAGAAACAAAACAAACAAACAAAAAAGACCACTTACAGGCCAGTGGCAAAGAACCAGGGTCTAGATGAAACAGGCAGCAACTCCTCATCCCCAATAAATTGAAGAGATTCAAATCTCAAATCCAATTACACTTGGACGATATCTCTTAGAACTATTCATTTCCACAAGGTTCTAAACACTAGCATTAAAGGTACTTACATAAACAAGTTACAAACATTTATCCAGGAATTAAATTAAATTGTATCCAGTTTTTAAAAAATAGAAAATGAGAAGATACTTATGCAAGATGTGCTACCAAACCCAAGGGTCAATGAGGTAGAAAAATCTGAAAGCCAACCATCTGGACTCTCTGAAGTGGTATCAGTGAAAGTAGCACATAAATAAGGCTCTAAAAAATAATAAATTACAAATAATACCTCAGATAACTACAGAGATAGTGACTATGACTTGCTTAGTGACTCCAGAACAGACAAAAAAAAAAAAGTAGAAGACAGGGAAATAATGCAAACCATGAACACCCAATGTAGGACAAAACTAGAATCCATGAAACAGCTTCAAACAGGTATTAAAAATAATCAAACAGGAGATTAAAAATTATGTTGAAAATAAATGCAGCTAAATGATGCAATATATGGACAAAGTATCAAATCTAGAAGAAAAACTGTTAGTAACAACAGTTACTGTAGAACAATCTCTTAAAAATAACAAAGAGACCTCAAGAAATCAATACAACAGCACCAAGAGAATGCAAAGAAGAATTACGTAAGATTTATGAGAGTTCATGACAAAGTAGGAGATGGCACAACCAACATAAAAAAATTCACTTCACAGAAGTAGTGACAGAAAATTTCTCAAGCATGGAAAAAGAATTTCACATAGGGATAAGTGATGCATACAGCATTCCAGTTAGTCATGATAAAAAAAAATCTATACCAAGGGATATGATAGTCAAGATCAAGAAATATAACACAAGAACAGAATATGAAAAGCTGTCAGAGGAAAGAAACAAGCCACCTATATAGGAAAGCCCATCAAAAGTATGTCAAACTTTTCAACACAAACCCTCAAGTCAAGGAGAGCTCAGAGTTAAGTATTTCAATCCCTAGGTGAAAAGAACCACCAACCCAGATTGATGTACCCTGCAAAACTATCTTTTAAAAGTGATGGGAAAATGTAGAGAGCGGCATGATAGCCTCACTGCTGCCGCCCCATCCCGCCCTCCTGTGGCCATTTGGTGCGTCTGCCTACATTGCCCATGATCCTCTCTGCCTGGCTGGACATGACTGCAACCTATCCGGTCTCTCCACAACGCCTCTGCCTGATGAAGACAATTTCCTGCCCTCGCCCTATATAAACCATGTTCACTTCCTCAATAAACGAGACTTGATTAAAACTGTTCAACTTGTCTGCGTCTCTCTTTCCTCTTGCCCTGCCCCCCATCCCCGTTCCCTCTCCAGGTGAGACCCACGGACTGATCCGCGGGCCGGATCAGGAAAAGATCCTTTCATGTCACCGAACACCTGAAGAAATTCATGACCACCAAACCAGCACTCTGAAAGATTCTAGAAAAAGATAACAAGGATTGCAGCTCCATGCAGTGCAACACAGTAAACCATCAGACAAGAAAAGTAATTAAGCCAAGGGGTGGGGATGGGAACCAACAACAGACATTAACATGACAAGGATAAGTGAATATATATCAGATATAACCATCAATGAAAACTGTCTCATTATCCAATCAAAAGAAACAGGCTGGCAGACTGTATCAAGAAACAAGATCCAACAATATGTTGCATACAACAGAAACATTTTGTTCAAAAAGAAATTCAGACTGAAAAGAATGGAAAATAATACTTCATGGAACAGGAAGCCAGGAAAAAGCAAGGGTACCTATTCTATTTGCAGACAAAGTAGATTTCAAACGATGACTTATTGAAAGACAAAGAATAGCACTATACCTTTACAAAGGGAACAATCCTAAAGGAATAGATACCAAAGATAATTACATGTGCACCAAGTAACAGCACACCCAACTATATAAAATAAATAGTAATGGACATGAAAAATCAAAGAAGCACTAATAAAATTGTAAAGGAGAACCTCAATAACCCACTGTCACAGATAGATCAACTAGGAAAAAAAAAATCAACAAATGTGTATGAGAACTGAAAAAAACTACTGAACAGATGGACTCAGTAGATGTCCACAGAGTATTACACCCCTTTATATCATACTACGCTTTCTTCTCAGCTGTGCATGAGCTATTGTCCAAAATTAATCACATACTAACTCATAGAAAATGTTTAAGTAAATGCAAAGAAACTGAAATTATCCCATGCATATTATCAGATCGTATTGCAATGAAATTGGCAATCAATGGCAAAAGAAATCACAAGAACCTTGCAAACACACAGAAATTAAATAACATCTTCCTCAATAACCAATGCTTCTGAGATGAAATTAAAGAAGTTAAACAGTTTCTGTAATTAAATGATAGTGCCAATACAACATACTGGAACTGACACGATGTAGTGAAAACAGTCCTAAGAGAAAATTTTATACCAGTGAATACCCATATCAGAAAACAGAGCAAGCTCAAATAAACAACTTCATGTTGAACCTCAAGTTTTAGGATAAAGATTAGTGAATTAAGCCCAAAGCTCATACAAGGGAAGAAATTATATCGATCAGAGTAGAAATTAATGCAATGGAAATTAAGAAAACAATACAAAGAATCAATGAGTTGAAGAGTCGGTTTTTTGAAAGATTAAACAAAATTGAAAAATCCTTAGCCAACCTTAGCAAAAAAAGGAAAGACTCAAATTGAAGCAATCAGGAATGAGAAGGATAAAATCACAGCAGGTCCTGCAGAAATTCAGAAAATAATCAATACCTACTTCAAGAACCTGTATTCAAATATGATGGAAAGCAGAAGAAATACATAAATTCCTAAATACACATGAATTCAGCTGAATCAAGAAGATATTAAAATTCTAAATGATGCCATATCAGAAGTAATTAAAAATCTACCAACAAAGAAAAGCCCAGGCCCTGATGGATTCAATGCTGACTTCTACAAGACTTTTAGGAAAGACACAGTGCTGTCACTTCTCAAACTCTTCAATGAAATTAAAATGGAAGCAGTACTTCCAAATTCATTCCTCGAAGGAGGCATTACCCTGACACCAAAACAAGAGAAGGATCCAAACTAAAAAGAGAATTACAGCCCAGTATCTCTAACGAGCACAGAGATAATAATCCTCAGAAAGATACTGGCAAAGAGAATGCAGCAAATCATCAAGATTTTACACCATTATGAAAAAGAATTTATCCCAGGGATCCAAGGATGGTTCATCACACACAAATCAATAAATGTAATACACAATATTAACAGAGCCAAAAACAAACACCATATGATCTTAGTACATGTAAGAAAGGCATTTAACAAAGTCCAACACATATTCAGGATTAAAAATCCTAAAGAAAACTAGAATAGGTGGTCTTTTCCTCAATCTGATAGAAGCCATCTAGGACAAACCAACAGCCAGCATACTGAGTGGTCAAAAACTGAAAGTTTTCACTCTAAAATCAGGAAGACAAAGATGTTCCCTGCCACAACTCTTATTTAATACAGCTGTGGAAATATTGGAGCAATTAAACAAGAGAAGGAAAGAAGAAGAATAAAGATAAAAAAGGAAGAAGTTAATTTACCATAATTTGTGGAGGACATGATACACTACATAGAAGATTCCAAAAACTCCACCAAAAGACTTCTGCATTTAATAACCAGATTCAGCTGCATAGCTAGATACAAAGACAACATTCAATCAACAGCATTCGTATACACAAATAAAATATCACTGAGAGGGAAATTAGGGGAACAATACTTTTCATGATACCATCCAAAAACAATGAAGTATCTTGGGATCAATCTAAGGAAGGAGTAAATAACTTTTACAATGAAAAGTATAGTACTTTTCATTGTAAAAGAAAATGAAAAGATATCCCTCGTTATTGGGTATGAAGAACCAATATAGTAAAAACGGCCGTATTTCCAAAACTGTTATACAGATTTAATGCACTCCTGATCAAAATACCAATAACACATCTCACGAATTACAGAAAGCAACCCAAAAATTCACTTGGAAACAGAAGAGAGCAAGAATAGCAAAAATCATTCTGGGCAACAAAGGCAAGTCGGGGGCATCACAAGCCCTGACATGAATTCTATTACAAAGCTACTATGATAAAAGCATTATGGTACTAGCAATAAACAGACCCAAGGCTCAATGGATCAAAAGATGCAGAAACAACTGCAAACATACTCCACCACCTTATCTTTGACAAAGATGCCAGACACTTTCACTGGAAGAAAGACAGCCTTTTTAATAAGTGGTGCTGGAACAACTGGTTTTCTACATGCTGAAGATTAAAATTAGACTTATATCTTTCATCATGCACTAAATAAAATTGAAATGACTGAAAAGCCTAAATATTAAAACAGAAACACTAAATCTGCTGGAAGATAGAATAGGTAGGACTCTTGAAGACATTAGTGTAGACAAAAGCTTTATGAATAGTATCCCAATAGCACGGGAAACATCGCAAAGAATCAACAACTGGGATCTCATCTTACTAAAAAGGTTTTTCACACAAAAGAAACCACCATCACAATGAAGAGACAAACCAGTTTGGGAAGAAATTTTGGCAGCCATTCCTCAGGAAAAGGAACAATATCTACAATATGTAAGAACTCAGGAAAAACAATAGACCTCTCAAATTGAAAGACCCAATTCAAAAATTGGCATCTAAAATGAATAGACACTTCCTCAGATGAAGAAGTAGAAATGGCAAACAAATACACCAAAAAATGTTCAACATCACCGGTTGTTAGAGAGATAGAAATTAAAACAACACCCAAATTCTATCTCACTCCAGAAAGAATGGCTATCATCAAGAAATCAACCAATAGCAAATGCTGGCTGGACCCTGAGGAAAAAAAGAACCCTTCTCAAATGTTGATAGGAGTGCAGACTGCTGCAATCATTGTGGAAATCAGTGTGTAGATTCCTCAACAAACTAAAACTTGAGGTTCTATTTGACTCAGCTATTTCCCTTTCTGGTAGCTTCCCAAAAGAATTAAAAGCAACATACCACAGCAATGTATATGAATACCTATGTTTACAGCAGTATAGTTTATAATAGCTAAATTGTGAATACAGCTCAAATGCCCACCAATGAATGGATACAGATAATGTGTTTTGTTTTTTTAATACAATGGAGTATAGCTCTCTCATAAATAAGGATAAGCATGAAACATTTCTAGCTAAACGGGTTCACCTTGAGACCTATATTATTAAGTGAAATAAACTAGACACACATGTTTAAGTACTGCATTGCTTCTCTGTTGTGAGAAACAGCAGAAATGTGTAAGAGATCTTACACATTTAAGAGTATTTATATTCAAGTGAGAAGGAAAACTAGGGAAGGAGAAGGGGAGAAAAAAAAGGAGACAAGAAAAAAAGAACAGAAAGAAAAAACGCACACGAAGTGTAAATGACAAGAAGAGGGGCTGAAGAGGGGAAGAGAATGAGGAAAAAATTTTATCATTTACATGCGCAAATTCTCTATGATGAATGTTATCACTTAGACTATCTAAAATGTACCAATATACTAAAAAATATGCAAAAAGGGATACATATATCTATATATAGACAGATAAATTAGTTTATGGCCTCTATCCCAACATAGAATGTACACAAAGTAAATGATTACACCTACAGAATTCCTCCATCATACCCTGCTGCTCTAAATAATCAAAATATGCTTTCCACTCTCAGATTGGCCTAGTGACCCTAAGCAACAGGATTTTTTCTTCTTTTTCTCAGGAAGCTATAAAATAGAAACTGAGTATCAACTAAAGCAAAAAATTTTTGAATTTGAGAATTTTTTTTCTATTTAATAATTTAAGAATACTAAAAACAGCTTGAGATTTCTCCGGAGAAAACTTGCATCTGACTAGGTCAGGACAGACTATTCACAGAATTTAAAGGCCACCACAGTGTGTCTTAGTTATCAGTGTTTTGATCTGGTTCTCATCCAATTTGGCTTGTTCCCAGAAGTTTGGGATGAATTAAGATTGTGAACCAAGGTATCACTAGTACTTTCTTTGTGGCTGGAAGAAATAGCCAACACCTACAATTTTAGGAAGAAAGGGTTTATTTTGACTCATAGTTTGTAGAAGTTTCAGTCCATAGTCGGCCAGATCCAAGGCAGGGAGGCATGGCAGAGAGGCATCTCAGAGGAGCAACAGTTCACGGCATGGCGGACAGGAAGCAGACAGCTCACGGAAAGAGGGCAGGTGACAGGCCCTTGCAGGCCACGTCCTCAGACCAGGCTTCACTCACCACCGTACTTGGCTCTAAACTCATCCGTGCTTGATAACTCCCCATGGTCCAGTGAAAACACTGTGTATGAAACCAGGAGCTTAGGCAGGATTCCAGACATAAACCATGCCAAGCTGCAAGTTTTCTTTACCTTCCAACCTATGGCTGATGGTCTTCACAATGCAATGACTATACTTCTTAACTTTGTTTCCTGTCACGTCTCTACTGGAATCATAAAACCCCTGTTCCTTACGTTGGACATTATCCATTTTATTAGGCACTTTCACGCATGAGTTTTTATTCAGTGTTTCAGGTTAAAAAAATGCATTTCATATCCTCTAAATTTTTGTGAGCACATAGAACATTTAAAATACAAGTTTATAGCAGTGTCCCAGAGATGTAAATTTGGTATATTGTGTTTCTGAGTGCACAGGAACATTTACTCTCCCTCCCAAGCTTTATACTGGTGAAGATGAGAATATGATGACAATTACTTTCTTGAAGAAAAGAAATTCCTCTTTTTAAATTAAAGGTGCAATCCAAAGAAGTTTACTGACATTGGGGTGTATTATTCGAACACAGTCAAAGCAAAATACAGCAGAAGTTTTATTTCTAGAAATGTATGAAAAGAAGAACCACACCATAGGAACCTTTTATTTTCAAGTTCCTTGGAAAGGGTCATGTTTTATCTTGCAAGCTCTTTTCCCTCACATTCTTGCTATTTTATGTTAATGTACATTTTCTTCTGATGCAAGCAAAGGGGGTTATGGAAAACTCTGGAAGAATCTCATTAAATGAAGACACAGCAGGTCAGGAACAAACACAGGCATTATAAAAAGTAAACACCCTGACTATAATCAAATATAATTAGATTATAAGCATTCTTTTCAGCTCACAGAGAAAAATGGGCATTTTACAGCAAATGTCTATGATTTAGCAAATGTGGAAGTTAATATATAAATTAAACTTTGTCACATTTAAAACATTAAAGGTAATTGAGTTGCACAGTGGAATTCTTTTGGCATTTACTATTCCAAACCCAGTACTCCACAGGCTAGAAGCATGATTGAGATTTCTGTTATTTCTATGTACAAGCATACAAACCCACTTACATAGCAATTAACGCATTTCTAGAGCGATAAACACTAACATAAAATGAGGGGATCAGCCCATCTTTAACTTGTACTTCTCAAATTTCGTATCTGCTAAGGATACCGTGGTTTAGCCCCAAGTGACGCAGAAGTGCGCACGCCAACCCCACCATGTCACATCGGTATGTTTCTGAAAGATAAAATATAAATGTTTTGGAGTTTCAGAGCTCCAGATAACCATTCAGAAAAGCACAACATGCAGCACAGTAAACCTTTTTATGAGACTATAGTAGTTGGAGATCAAACTGTAAATGGGTAAGTATGGAATGCTTTGATTTAGAAAATTGTTGCCATTAAAGAGTTTACAAAGAAACTACTGTTTCTGCATCATTATCCTCAATGTGTCAAAGTCAGCATTTTCACAATATTTAATGCACTCCCAACTTCCTCATAAGTATCATTTATATTCCTGCACAGCTATTTAGTGTACCAAGGAGTATCATTTACAGTCTTCCACAGTAACACAGAATACTTACCTGAGCCAAGGCACGTGAGCCTGAAATAAAGATGCAGAAAAGGGGTGAAATGCTCTCCAAGCACGGACAGCATGTAATTTTACTGCCAAATTCCATGTAGGAACTACGGCCATCGTGTTGCTCTGCCTGTGGAAAGCAGGCCAGGACGTTACTGGGCTTTGTATGTGTAGAAGCATCTTGCTACTAGGCGACTCAGTTTCAGATAAGCAGGCAGCCCACGTCCTGGCATTGTCACATATTTTTCTTCATTTGCTTTGTGTTGGAAGAAGCCTTTCTTACTTGTAAGAAAAGAAAATGTGTCCCAGCATTGACTTTACCCATCTCTCCAGCTATCCAAATCCCAGCAGAGCCATTTCAATCCCCTGGCTCCCACAAGAGGCAACTGCAAGGGCTGACACTGAACACAGGGTCAGTAAGTCTTAGTCTTGGTCAGTGCCACCAGTTTTGGTAGATAATGTTACATAACCTTCAGAAGAGTCCTTCCTGGAATTCTGGTGGAGCTTAATAACATTAAGTAATGAGAGTAACAAAAAGTTTTTAAGTGGAATTTGAAAAAAACTCATTTTTGTTCAAAACGGCCATGCTACAAGTTTATACAACATGCTTTCCTGTTTTCCAGGCTCTCACAATTAAATGTTGGCTACAAAGGATGTTATGGTGCTGGAGATCTGGCAGGAAGTACAGAAGCCCATAGGGGCCACAAGGGTGAGGGACTCACTTATAAACAGATTTTGAATTTGTCCATTGAAACTGTAATTATTCAAGTAGCAAATATAAAAACTTTATATGTTAAATAGCTAAGAAATGCTTCTTAGATAAAAGGATAAATTATTTTTAAAACTTTTAGAAAACATCAAAAAATGATCAAACCATCTATGAAAAAATAAGGTACCAGGACTTCACCAAATTAAAGGGAGACTATGAGTCATGCAAAGAAAAGATTTGATATAAATACTACTTAAGACCAGATGTTTCAGAAAATATTTATCATTTGCCTACTATATTAGCAAATACTAAAATGAATCCTAGAAAGAAGGGTCATCAGGGAATTCCAGAAGAGTTAGTGAAAAGGAAAGGGTAGATTAATACTTTAAGACAGGAAGATCCCAGAAAGCCTCAGACAGCATCTGAGTCCTAGAAAAATCGCTCAGATATTGCTAAAAGGTAACTTGGTAACATATCAAAATATTTCAAAATTATAATCCATGACCTATCAATTATACAATTTATCCAAAGAAAGTGTCAAATTACTAAGTAAATATACAAACAATTCACCTTTTGGCAGGAGAAAACTGAACTATTGTACACACCTAGTAAAAGACAGTAAATAAACTATAATTTTAATTGAATCTATAAAATCCAATTGGAAGGACTGCACACATATAATCATTACAGAGCAAAGTATATAGAGCGCTGCCAAATTAAAAACACAATCACAGAAAAACAAGGCATGCTCTAACCACCTGTGACAGAATAGATGTTATCAACTAAAGTTTTTGGGTTTTCTTTTCCTTACCCTCAACCTCACCCTCTTCCCAAAGGGGCCCTAGAAATCAGCATACATAGGCTCTTCCAAGGGGTGACCACCTTGTTAGGAATTTTTCCTTTATCATAATTATCTCTCATAAACTTAGAAAAAGGAAGGGAAACGGGACCAGAGACTCCACTCTGGTACCAGGTCTTATTTTTAAAATTTTTTAGTGAGACTTTGAGGGAAATAATATAGACAATAATGTACAGCATTACCTGCCACAGGATGAGTGGACAGGAGAAGTAAAGATGTGTTGAAGGTGACTTACCATGGTTCAATTCCTTAACCTCTCAATGGTCTAAGAAGTAAAAGTATTGCATGACTTTCCATTTCTTCCCAGTTCCTGTGCTGGCTGCTAACTGTTCTGTTACCCTTGGGGTTATGGCTGGGAATGTGTGTCGGTGCATGACTTTTTTTTTTAACCCAACATTTATGTCTAGATGCAAGATGACTTCAACACTCTGCTTTCAATTTCTTGAGTCATCTAGTTCTTCTGTAGTGAACATCCACTGCTTACAAAACATAAAATAGATTTCACAGAGGGATCTAAAAACCCCGATTGTTAGATGGACACTTCTTGGATGCTCAAGTGTACTCTCCCAGTGGTGTTTAAGTTTCAGTAGGACAAACTCTTCTCTCCACCCTCAAGGTCAACCCATGAGACAGAGATTTAAGTGGAAGTATAGGTGATATGGTTTCCCTCTAAACTCCTGTAGGAATTTAATGCCCAAAGTTTCATATGAATAGTATTAAAGGGACAAAGACTCTATTCCACTGTAGTACTTCAAGATAAGGCCTGAGAGAATGACAGGTAAGCCCACCAGGGTGGGGTCTCCAAGACTGAATGCTCCTGGTTCTGTAAGGTGAGGG
>PVJX010036862.1:0-17314 GCA_004027295.1 Dolichotis patagonum | reverse complement strand
GTCATGTTTTTGGTTCCTTCCATACAAGTGTACAGTGTAATTCCCAGACCCTTTTCTTGTTGTTTAAGGCTCCTCTAGAGGGTGCAGGCTAGGAGCTTTAGCCCTCTTCAATAGGTTATCAGAGATTAGAGTTCACCCACGGGCAGTGTGCTCCTCCCTTCTGGGCCAGTCAACCTTTGCAGGCCTTCACTGCGTCAGTGTGCACTGATCTCAGGGAAGTAACTGGGTCCCCGCCAGGGGCGTGGCCTAGTTCAAGCAGATTCCACCAATCTGCTCCTCGAGGGGAATAACCAGCTGAAGCCACTTCCTTATGGAGTTAGGGCTGTCCTGCCCAAATCCAACATGTCGTCCAGTCGGTTTCCCCTTTCCCATGGGAGGGTCTTATTCTCATCACTCACCATGTCCCCAAGAACTGCTGGACTGCCCGACCTCCGACTTCAGCACGGCTGAGGTGGGAATTCACGGTGCCTCTGGGTGGGTCATGTGCAGTGCCGGTCCAGGCGAGCTGCACGCCGGGCTGTTCAGCTCCGGGCTCCGGTGGCTCAAGCCAGTCGCTTTGGCGCGGATCGCTTGTTCAGGTCGGGGGGAATTCAGGCTTCTCGAGGCAGGTGCCGTGCTCGCCGATCTTATCTTCACTAATAGTAGCCCCAGGACCTCTTATTCTAGCGGGTTTTTGTGCTTTAGTTTCTTTCTGTGTTGTGAGAGTCTATCTCTCTCTGTTTGGGTCTCTCCAGGGTGTTTTATTCTGGCATTTGAGCTGTCTCTCTCAGAGAGGGTCTCTCTCCTGCTACCTACCAGTCCGCCATCTTGTCTCTTCCCTCGTGTACAATGTTTTTTTGCAAGTGTGAATTTTGAAAACCTGTTGCTTACGTACTTTGTATAATAAGAGGGTCATCCTGATGGGGGTTGCTTTGCTGATGTAACTCATTGCTTCTATGGATACATATAGATTCCAGGCCTGGGAGGGGTCTTTGGTTGGGAGGGAAGCGTCTAATATTAACTGCTCAAGTAAGAGCAGAAGGGTCATCCCCAGAGCCTATCCACGAACCCTCTGGGTTTTGATTCTCCAGTAGCACCCTGTGCTGTCTCAGTAACTGGCTTCTTCTGCTCGCTGATCATCCCTTCTCTGCCAGGGTCCCTCTGCAGAGATAAGCCTGAGAGTAGGGGTCTGTCTTACTTATCTTTATAACAATCATGTTTTTACACCACGTCTGCCACCAACAGATCCTCAGAGCATGTTCATTGGCTTTTCTTTTGAGATAGGGTCTGCCTGTGTAGTTCGAACTGGCCTACACTCACCATGTAGCCCAGCTTGGCCTTGAACTTGCCGTGATCCTGCTGCCTCAGTCTCCCGAGGGCTGGCATCATAGGCATGCACCAGCTTGCCTGGCTAGTACGTGTTCATTGAATGAATGAATAAGTGGGCAAGTAAATGAATAAGTGAACAGAAAGGTACTTCACTTTAGGAAACTAGTAGGAACTTAGATATTAAAATAGAACTAAAAAGAAAGCTATAGGCCTATATCACTTAGGCATATGCATGCAGCATCCTAAAGAAATTTCATTAGACCAAATTCAACAGAACATAAAAAGAATCAGCCAGTATAACCAAAGAAGGTTTGTCCTGAACCAGCAAGGGCAGTTTCCTGCGATGAGAACTGTTGCTAGCATCGTGGAAATGGAAAGTGTCACAGCCGTTTCAGAAAGCAATCCAGCAATATCCATTAAAGTTAAAAATATATGCGCCTTCCGAGCCAGCTCTTCTGCTCCTGGGAATCTGTCCCATAGAAGTAAAAGCACTGGTTGCAGAGAATACACGTGGGAAATAATTCCTGCAGCTGCGGAGCCAGGAAGGGGACACGCAGCTCCTGCGTAGGGAGAGACCCGGATGAGTGCGCGATGGTACGTTCACACTGTGTGGTATTATACAGCCTGGGAAGAGAGCAAATTAAAGCTATTTCACGTGATTACCAGAAGGCATTCCTGAGTTAGAAGAAGCAAAATGTATCACAGTCTGTGTAACAAGACCTCCTTTGCCTAAAAAATAAAAACAAAATCTAAAAATCAAAGCAAAACAAAAAAACAAAGAAAAGCCAGTTCCTGTAGTTAGATACTCACTATGTGAATGACTTTGTAAATATTACTTTTTTTGACCTTTGTTTCCTTTTGTGTAAAACTGGAGTGATAATACACATAGGACCTTGGGGAGAGTAAATGAATTAACACATGTAAAGTGCCAGATACATAGAAAGTGCATGATTATTATTATTATTATTATTATGTTTATTATTATGTTTATAGATGCAAATAACATATGCAAAATCAAGGAAAAATATGGGTGGGCACATACTAGACTGTTAAAATTAACCAAGTTATAGTATATGTAGATGGGTTGGTGAAGGTTAAAGGGAGAGAGAAAACTCGAGTAACTGAAGAAAAGACATGTACCTTCCACATTTATGAATGCATTTTAAATTAGTGCATGTGGTTCCAAGTATAAAGAAATTAAAATATTTTTAAAGGGAAAAATGTATTACTAAGTATATCAAGCCAATTGATCCAGTAAGAAAAATAGTATAAAATAATACATACTGAAAGGAATGTAAGTCCATTCTTCCTCAGATATCCGTGAGGAAACTCTGAAAGATGCTCACATAAAGACATAAAGGATAGATATTCTAAACAACAGCCCTTATGGTCTCCAACTCACAAACATTAGAACAGGGCTTCCCAGACTCGTTTTTAGTATTTATTTTTAAAAAGCATTTTGATGGTGCCGAGGATCATGCAAGCCAAGTGCTCTACCACTGAGCTCCCCCCACGGTCCTCAAAGTGTATTTTCTGAAATGCTAATTCAACAAGTAGGGGAAGGGATTCTTGCACAGTAGTTACAGGGGGATGTGTTGCTCACAAGTAGCCCACACACTAGAAACACACTGTAAACCAGCAGAGTGAAATCTGAGGTCCTTTTCCGGACCTTTAGGTTCTGGGCTAAATATCACTTCGTGAGGAACCTTCCAGAGTCTTCTGCATCTTCCACACATGTCCCTATTCTTCTATTCTTCTTCATGTTGCTCTATTACCTTCTACTGTAAGCATTATTTAAAAGAAATTACTAAACTGCCGTGAAATATTAAGCATTTTCTCCTTACATGTTATGGCTTCGTTTACATCCTAGTTTTACTGATTTGTTTACTGACTGAAGTTTTTCTTAAGGAAATTTTAAAAAGAATTTGTCCTAAAAAAATCAATTTCTGTGGAGATGGCAGCTAAGAGTCCCAACTGCATAATTTCTGGGCTCTGAATTGCTTGTAGATAAGCTCTGACGCACACTGGACATTCAGGCCCTGGTTTTTCATCCTTGCAAAAAAGAAGGTGGTCGAGTTGGCCTCTTTTCCTTCCCAGAGGAACTGTGATCAAAAATTGTTTAAAAGTTTAAACGTTTCTTACAATCAAAGACATACTGCCAGGGAGTCCTCTCAGAATACTTCCCCTTGCTTCAAACACATTTATCCCATCATTCTTGCTACTTTTTAAAGCAGTTCTGGAGGTGCTTTTCTGTGAACGTCTTTGCAAAGTGTGATAAAATATGGTGAACACTGCTGCTGAGCGCGGTCCCGTGGAAAAGCAGGGCCATGGAAACATCGTGGGGTGTTCTCGTCCAGGGGATCCACTGGGTCTGGCACCGTGGGGCTTCTGAATCTTCCCAAACCCAAAATGACCATAAAAAGCCAACATTTTGATTCAATTTAGAACATAGAGGCCACCATAATAGCACAGCTAAAGACACCGAGGAAAGAAGACTTACAGAACTGCTTCAGAAAGTGGCCAGAGTGACGCAGGAGTGTTTGTAGTGAAGGGGGTTAATAGCAATGTGTCTTTTATTGTAATAAATTAAAAAAATACTTAATTTAATCTGCCAGAAGATAGAATAGGTCAAACTCTTGAAGATATAGGCATCGACAAAGACTTTCTGAATAGAATCTCAATGGTCCAAGAAATAATGTTGAGGATCAGTAAATTAAAAAGCTTCCGCACAGCACAAGAAACAATCAACAGAGTGAAGAGATAACCTATAGAATAGGACAAAAATATTTGCCAGTTACTTCATTTGAGGAATATATAGTGAACTCCAGAAAATTAGACCCCCCCAAAATAAAAAGAGATCCAGGAAAAAAATGGGCAACTGCAATGAATAGACACTTCTCAGAAGAAGTACAAGTGGCCGGTAAAAACATGAAAAAGGATTCAACATCACTGGCTATTAGAGAAATGAAAAGTAAAATGACATTGATGTGGTAGCACATGCTTGTAATCCCAGCACTTGGGAGGCTGAGGCAGGAGGACTGCTTTGAGTCTCAGGCCAGCCTGGGGTACATAGTGAGCTCAAAATCAGCCTGGACTACATAGTGAGACTGTTTCTCTAAAATAAAATAAAATAAAATAAAATAAAATAAAATAAAATAAAATAAAATAAAAAAATAAAATAAAATAAAATAAAATAAAATAAAATAAAATAAAATAAAATAAAATAAAATAAAAAAATGAGACACCATCTTACTCCAGAAAGAATGGCTATCATTAAGAAATCAAATAATAATAAATCCTGGGCAGGATGTAGAAAAAAAGAAACCCTTCTGCTTTGTTAGTGGTAATATATAAACCAGTACAACCCCTATTGAAGTCAGTATGGAGATGCCTCAAAAAACTAAAAATCAAAATCCCATTTGACACAGGTGTTCCCCTTCTAGGGATCTCCCTGAAAGAGTTAAAGCCACCATATTACAGGAATGCACTCCACCTGTGTTTATGGCAGCACGGTTTTTGCTTGTTTTGGCAGGACATACACTGCTAGCAGCACAATGCATAATAGGTAAATCTTGGAAACAGCCTCTGCGCCCATGAACAGATGAGTGGATAAAGAAAAGGTGGTGTTTATCCACAGTGAAGTACTACTCTGCCACAAAGAAGGATAAACTCGAGGCGTTCATAGTGAAATGGATGCATCTTAAGACCATAATGTTAAGTGAAATAAATCAGACACATAAATTTAAGTACTACATGGTTTCTTTTATATGAGAAACCCAAAAATACACATTGTAAAATAAGACAGATAATAGGAAATAGGGAGATCTTTCTCAAATGGGAAGGGAACAAGAGATGAAGGGAGGGACAAAGGAGGAAAGGGAAAGGAAATGGAGAAGAGGAAAAGGAAGAGGAAGAAGGAGAAAATGGAAATAGAGCTTTTGTAAATAAGAAGGGGACCAAGAGTGGGAAGGAGCAGACAGGGATGGGCGGCTTAGTGTACAAGAGTAAGAATTAAATGTGCTGTGTGCAGGCACCAACTTCCTACTGTAACTGTAATCTTTATGTACTGCAAATATGAACCGCTGACACGTTGAAAAAAACTACAAAGCAGACCCCGCGCTGGTTAAGTACGCACCACACTTTCTGGTCAGGCCACACAGATTGCGTTTTTACGAGTTCCTCGAGTTCTTGGCCTTCCCCTGACAGTCTGGCGCTGGCGAGAGAGTCGCGGTGGATACTGTCCAGGGTCACAGGCTGTTTTTCTTTTCATGGTCAACTTGATAGAGCAGCCAGTGCCTAACAGCTCACTTTTCTTTCTTAGTGCTTAGTGCTGAGTGCTGAGTGCTGAGTGTTAAGATCCATTTAAGCCTATGGTTTTTTGGAGGGGGGCAGTGGTCAGGAGGGGTTTCCAGAATTGAAAGAATCCCTCTTTCTTTTTTTCTCTTTCTGTGATCACAAAATAACCACGTTGAGCCTTTATACTTGAGCAGAACTGTGGCATAGATAAAACACGTTTGCCCATTATCAGCTGGCTGAATTTCTGCGTTGTACTTGGTGATTTTAGTTGCAGGGAGGTTATCTAACTGCTGGCACCTTCAGCGGCCGCCCTCCGGTAAAATCTCCATTTGTCCTGAGCCTGTAAGTGCCAGTGGACTGTTTAACCACATTTGAATTCTTCTTTCTCCTCCAGCTCCTCGTGAACATGGAAGATATAAAAGTCCGTGAAATGCAGATTTTTCACTACAAGAAAGAAATAGCTGAACTGGAGACTAAATTAAAACATCAACAGAACCTGTACGAAGCTGTGAGGTCAGACCGGAATCTGTGTAGCAAAAATCTGGTTGAGGCGCAGGTAAACAATTCATTTGTGTTTACACCTCGATTCCTCTCCAGCCTGGGTTTAAAGCAGTTTCTGTTGTCCTAATGGCAGGATTTAGGATAGATCAAGAAAGAAAACATATGCAACTCACCTGAAAAAGATCAGTTTTTGTAGGACTGTCAGGTGACTGGAAATGGAACTGACACAGTGTAACAGGGTGTGGAGATCTGGTTTTATTTTTAATAATTATGTGGAATCGGCTTATTCGTTGTGTTGGTTTTAAAACTGCTGCTGACTCAGAGGCAGCGGTGTTGTAACTGCAGCACCTTGCTTTGAAATCTTTAAGTCACATGTGTGTGCTTTCAGTCCCCTTAATAAAGTGAGGGGACGCAGTGTGTGTGAGGCAGTCATTAGGTAGGGTCTGCACGTGCCTTGTGGGACTATTTTTGCTAAAGACATTTTGGGGTTGATGGGCACAGGAAATAAAGGAATAGCCCAGTCATAATGGCTCAGGGGAAGCTTGTTTTCAGAAAGCTTCTCTTAAAACTTCTTGAGACTGTATCGCGCTGCTATAGGGACAGCGATGCCCATTTAATTGACTTTCTAATGTTCCCCCTTTCATCTTGTTAGGACGAAATCACAGAAATGAAGAGAAAGTTAAAGATTATGACCCATCAAGTAGATCAGCTGAAAGAAGAGATCTCTGCCAAAGAGTCTGCCCTGGTGAAGCTGAATTTGGAGCAGCAGCGAATAGAAAAGGAAAAGGAGACCCTGAAGGTAGAGACCTTCCCTTCCCACGGAGGCAGCAGGGCTGCGGGAGCAGGGGTGGCCCCTGACCTGGACTGCTGTTTCCCTGGCCCGCCCGCCCACTGGAGGTGCGGGAGGGTGGCGCTGCCAGGTTGTTCGGGTTCCTTACAGGCCAGGCTCCCAGGAGAACGGGAAGGGCGAGGTGGCGATGCACAGCCCTGAGCTCGCCTACGTGGCCGCCTAGCGGAGGGGCGGAGTCCACGTCTTTGTGATTGCAGACTCACCACTGTCCCCTCACGTTCACAGGTCCAGCCCTTATGGACGTCCCGATGCCCCAAACTCCTCCCTGGGCCATTGACAGGTGACACTTCTCCTCCTAATCATTGCTCCTTCACGTGCACATGGCTTCGCTGCCCGCAGCGTCGCTGAGAGGCAGAGCCCCGTCCTCCCTCCCTTTGCCGTCAGTGGAATTCTGAGGTCGCTTTGCCTCTGTGGACCAAAGTACTTTGCAGGTGTCCCCCAATGACCGCCTCTGTCTCCGCAGGTCTCCTAAGGCACACCACTCTTATCCTCCTGGTGTTGAGGATTGAATCCAGGGCCTTCGCACTGAGCTGCACTCTCCGTCTTTTTTATTTTTATTTCGAGATGTGATCTCATTAAGTCACGCAGTTGCCCAGGTTGGGTTCAAACTTATGATCCTCCTGCTTCAGCCTCCCAGAGTGCTGGAATTATGGGCGTGCAGCCCTACACCTGGCTAGATGTGCTCTTTTGAGCCTGCTTGGTTAGAGGATATTATTATGTCTGCTAACATAAGGATTTGTTCTAAGAATACATAGCAGAGAATTTCACCTTTTCAAATCCCCTAACCACATGTTTTACCACTCATATCATTAGTCCTGATGTCATTTCCCTTTTCCCATTCAATCCAGTAGATTTCCATTCTACCTCATGTGAGCAAAGAATTCAGAAGGGAGCTCTGGGAAGGATAGCACTTCTATTCTGCAGAATACTCATGGGTGCGTAAGAGCCGTTTGTAGGAACTGTTTGTAACACAGAGAGAGCCTGGGGCCCTTGGTTTCACACATATTAGCTTTCAAAGATCGTCTGGATTTTGAAAATGTATATCGAGCATTGGACAGATTTAATACCACATTTCCTTGATTCTAAGATGCCATGGATTGAAATATGCACTCTCAATTTAATAATGGCTTTGGCAACCTAATGATAGGATTTCATGGAAATAGAAGTACTACATTAAATTAAGGTACATTTGGTTTGAGACAGATTAAACTCTAACAAAAGTGCTTTTACAAAAAAGACATGGTAATTGATGTATTTACTTGAGACTTTCGTCTCTCCCACTCCAACTTCTGGAAAAAGGATAGAAAATTCTGCATTAATATTTATTTATACATAGAGCTACATACATTTTCTAAAATTTGAAAATATTCCTCATCTTTGCCTGGCTCCCCTTGTACGAAAGTTTCATGGGGGGCAGTTTGTGGCAGGGGTGGGCATCTTGTGGCAGGATGGGTTTATCCACTGCTGAGTGAATCAGAAGCATCTCATACACATCACTGTGCCAGGGCGCTCAGGTGCCATGTTAGCATCTCCAGTGCAGTCTACTTGGCGTGCCATCTTGCCCTTGGAGAATGACACTGGCTCTTTATCTCCCAACTGATGCTCTACCCAGAAGAGTAACTATTAACCACAGTGGAGTCCAGGGTGCAACTAAGCAACTTCTTCAAACCCTTGCTCTAATTAAGCAATGCCTTAAACGCGACATCATTCAGTCCCAATTCCTTAGCATTTGACCTCAGTTAATATTTATTTTAATTGTGCTCTCCATCAGCAGACATCTATGCTGATAGCACCAAAGAAGCATCGCAGTGAGATGAAGCTAAGGGTGATTAGGGTCCAGGTATGTGGCCCTGGGCCGGCAGAATTGGCAGCTGGTGGACAAGAAGGGACATGAAGGTGTCTGCTCTGGAGAGTGAGCTCCAAACAAGGCATCTTGGGTCTGGATGGCTTTAGGTCATTGATTATAGGCTTTGCTTTGGTTTAACTGTGTAACTAGTAATGCTTTTTCTCCAAGTTCTCTCATTAAGGGAAGAACAAGGTGCAGAGAAAGGATGCCTGCTTGATTTATTATTTGAGGCTACCCAAGGGTGACTTGCAGTGGTGCTCCAACTGGCTAATTTTGGCCTATCATTAAGCCCGTTTGATATTCTTTAGAAATGACAACTCAAATGTTGAGTTTCAGCCCCTTGACTTTTATAACCTAAGAATTTGAATCACATTTCACATTGGTCTCTGAATTTCATGCTTCTGAAGTTTGCAAATCAACACCCTGGGGAAAAGGGTATATTTTCTAGTAATTTTGCTCCAGGAGACATTTATCTTATTACTGTGAGCTCTGCAAACAATGTGGGTGTAGGTCCCTGCAGGACAGGCAGCCCTTGACTGCTTGATAGACCATGAGGTGGTTCTTGCCAGGACACGGCAATTTATTCCTCAAACCCTGAGACAAACAATTGTGGGTTATCGTCATTCTCTTCCATCGCCCCCAGCTGGAACATCTTGTTCTTCCCATGTTACTCCTCTTTTTGCAGTTGCTCCCAGGCTTTCTTGACTCCCTGGCAGTCTGGACGATGTCAGTACATTATGGCTATGACAGAATGTCAGCAATCCTCTGTAGATGCGGCCACATCTGTGTCCCTCTGTCCATTCCACCCCAGGCCCATTTCAGCCACACTAGTTGAGCCATATTGGTCACAGCCTGTGTTGCAGTCCTATGAAGCCCCTGATTCTGTCTTGTCATTTCCAAGTCATCCCGTATCTATGTGACAGTGCTATGATTCTTGGTGAATAATTCAGCAGCAAATTTCCCAGGTCCGTAGCTCAGCATCACATTGGGGACTGGCTTCAGGGCACCTTATCCCTTCACTTAGCAAACTCCAGCCTGACACACATAGGGAGCTGTCATCAGGAGAGAGAGAGAGAGAGAGAGAGA
Organism: Dolichotis patagonum; assembly: GCA_004027295.1. NCBI lineage: Eukaryota > Metazoa > Chordata > Mammalia > Rodentia > Caviidae > Dolichotis > Dolichotis patagonum. The sequence continues at coordinate 7,427 of PVJX010036862.1, read as the reverse complement.
GAGAGAGAGAGAGAGAGAGAGAGAGAGAGCGAGCCTGCTGACTCTCAAGACCAGAAGACATATTAGTGGTTCATGCAGGAACTGGTACGACTCTCACAAGTATAGCTTTTGGAATATGATTTGTACCCAGCACAAAGTTAGATGATATGCAGTCTACAAACATGGATTGTAACACAATTGTACAGTTATGGGGGTGTTAACTAAAGGGTATGTTCTCCCATCTCATTACAAATTTGAGGCCCCTAGTGACACTTTGACAGGTGCAGAAACCCCAGTCCCACCTAAGATGCTGCGTGATGGGCTTTTGGGTGCACAGTAGTTGTTCCTATCTTTGCTGGATGAGACAGCTCTGATTTATAACTGCTGAATGTATTAGACCCAAGGTATTTTGTTGATGTTAACATTTGCTGCCAGCATCTAATGCCACGTCTTGTTTGCAGCCCATAAATTTATGACATAAGGAGACCACTCAGAATTTTGATATATTATGAAAAAAGCACCCAGCAATGCCAAACGCATGAATGGTTTTACATTTCAGACAGATACTTTTACAGGCTGTTGATTGCATTTTAATATAGCAGGGGTTTCATTTTGTTCTGCTGATGGATTCTGATCAGCTCTTGGCACTTAGGAACAGAGAGTGCATGTTGCATATATGGGAAAATAAAAGTTTTATTAAAGAAAGCACGAGCCAAACAGGTATTTTATTGCTGTCTTTGCTGTCACCTTAAATGATTATGGAAACAGAGAGGCTGGTTCTTCACTCTCTTTCCTGACAGGCAACCCCACTAAGTGGCAAACACTAGACCAGCTCTTAACTGAGTGAGCAGTTCTTTTTCCTTGTGTCTAGACCAAAACAAGTTTCATGAATGAAAAACAAAATGTCACAAGACAAACTCTTGGTTGCATGGCAGTGGGTTGCGTTTAATGTGTCACACTTCACATATATTACTAGGTGCCCAGCACCCCCTGCTCTTTGTGTAAATCTAAGGTGTAGGATTCGTGGTGCTTCGTCTTATCAATTAGAAGCAGACCTGGCCTGAGTTAGGTTGGTTTGTGGGCACTGGCAAGTCTGGAGTTTGCTACCATCGTGGTAACCTTTTCTGAATGAATGGTCATGCAGGACCCAATACTCACTTGAAGGGAAAAAGTTATACCTCTTTCACTGTCGCTGGTAATGTGGAAAGCATTGACATTTGGGGGTTTCCGTCGTCTTGTCATCTCCCCTGTGACCCAGGCATGAATGACAGCAGGCTTGCTCCTCTTCACTCTTTTCTTCTTGTGTTAACCTGCTCAGTTATGTCACGAGGCATAACTCTTTCATAACTCATAGACTGTATAAAAGACTCATTCTTCAAAGGAGACCTATTCTCTAGCATGGTAACTGTTCCCCCTTGCATACTCTCTCTGGTGCATGGTGTGTTTTGAGGTCCTTTCCAGCCCAGCCCAGTTCAGGTGTTTGGCAGATTCTCCTCCTGCCATTCTATATCCAGTAGTCCAGTTCAACTACCTGGGGGAGGGTGGAGGTCACTCAGTCTGGCGAATACATCATCTATTGAGCACTCTGCTTGCTTTTATTCACGCAGCCTGACTGTTTGATACCTTCCCCTAACACACACTCCTCCATGTGAATCAGATCTGTCCACTGCCACAGTATTATGGCTATGTCTAGATGTCCCCCAAAGCCTCATGTGGTCATAGGTGGGGCTTTTTCAAAGGTGGCTGGATCTACAGTTGCGATGTTGGAATTGATTCATGGTGCAATGCTAGGCTCAAGGGCAGTAGGATTACAGGTGTGAGTGCTACTTGCTCTAAGTAGCCTGGATAAGGTAAAAGGAGCAGAAAGACACTGTTAAAGTTTCTTCTTTTTTGCTTTGTTACTTTCTGCCCACTACAAACTGTTTCTCCTTTGGTATCCGCCCTGCCTTGGAGCCAGCAGATTATGGATTGAAACCTCTACAAACTGTGAGCTAAATAAACCCTTCCTCCCTCAACTTGTAGGTGTTGAGCACTTTTTCTCAGCAATGAGAAAAGTAACTAAGGCACAAGAGCTTCTGATTCTTCCATGTCAACCTCAGGCCCAAATAGAAACTCTTTCCTGTGTATTCTCGAGTCCCTTTCTGCAGAAGCGGAGAGCACGTCCCACTGTTACTGGCTGTGCTCATCATTACTGCAGGATGATGAGTTCTTGGTCTTACTCATTTCCTGTATTGGATTTGGAACTATGACCACGGAGGGAGCACATGCTCTCACATCAAAAAATCCTCCTTGGCATCTCAATCTGTTGCTAATTGTCTATGTGGCCTTGGGCAAGCTATTTGCTGTACTTTGTCTCCATAATTGCATTCATAAAACAGAGATAAGAGGTTTGCGATGTCTGGGATATCTTATGTCACAAAATACTTAGGGATTAGAAGTGGGTGTGTACTTTGATGAGAAGAAATTTGTTTTTCAGCTTACCAGTCCATAGCACCATTTACCTATCATTTCTATGAGTTTCATGTACCTTCAAGGGTCAAATGAGGTGTGAGCATTCTGAGAAACTGTCCCTGCTGATCCCAGTTCAAAGCTGCCTTTGACCTGTTGTACCATCAATTCACTGTCTGCATGGTAAGAAAAAAAGACATTGAAAAATTATTGCCTGGATTTGTTAATATTTGCATAATATTTGTCTATCTTATCATCTTGTCTGGATTGGAAGTGTCTTAGGACTGGGATCTAAAAATCTTTTTATGCCATGATATCTTTTCTGTCCCTTCAGAATGTTTTATTAGACACTGTGATTGTCATCTTCGACTGATTTAGCGTTTGCTCACAATGGACTTCTCTTTGTAGGGAATGTACTGCTGACCCTAGGGCCATTTCAGGAGCTGATACCCACAGATCTCTTCCGTCCTCACCCCACAGAGAAACAAGCTGGCAGAACTCTCCCAGGGGCATAACTCAGAATAAACATGACTTCTGCAATGGGCACTCTGTGTGTGTGTGTGTGTGTGTGTGAGATGAGTGTGAATGTGTGTGAATGTGAATGTGAGTGTGTGCATTGTAAGTTTCTTGGGCTTGTGAGACTGACCAGTCAGCATGAAATAAAACGCTGGGAGAAAGTGGAGCGGCACAACTGCACGTCTCGTCCAGACCCTGTGGTCCTGGTTTGTGCAGCTGCTGAATAAACCTTGTTAACATCGTTTGCCGTTTCGCAGGCTGAGCTGCAGAAGCTGCGACAGCAAGCCCTGGAGACCAAGCACTTCATTGAGAAACAAGAGGCAGAAGAGAGGAAGCTGCTGCGCATCATTGCGGAAGCTGACGGGGAGAGGATGCGGCAGAAGAAGGAATTAGATCAGGTAGCGCCGCCTCCTCGTACCCTTGACTCAGTTTCACTGTTTTGTGATTCTCTGTCCTTTCTAAGTCCTGCCACACAAGCTTATGGGAGGAGCAAGTAGTGACTGATCTTTGTCAGTTATGAAATAGTCACTCATTTATTTGACTCCTATTTATAAGTCCTGCCTAGGCTTCAATCGTTCCTCTAGACAGTGGGGACATACACTGGCCAACACGACAGTGAGGTCCCTGTTTTCAGGGCAGTGTAATCGTCATATATAATAGTCATTAATAATTACATAATTTGGGAGCTGGAAACTCAGATGCACAGTATGGCAGTTGGGAACTTAAATATTTTCAGGGTCCTTGCAGAAAGAAACTAAGGCAAGATAGTAAGAAGTGGCAGAACTTGACAAGAATATAGAAATGTGCAAAATCATTCCAATTTAAGTATTAAAAGTGGGTTGAAAAAACAAAGAAAACAACATGCCCGTGGGCCAAGGATTATTAGACTGTTGCTATTACAGATTGTTGTCTGGTGAGTTCTCTGCCGAAGGAGATTACAGGTGCTGTGAGGGGAGTCTGGTGTTGATTGTCCAGCAGGCTATTTCCGATGCTACATTTCACGGGCATTTGCTAGATGTCCTGAGCCTGCCAGGGTGAAAAACCAGGCTCTCTGATTCCAGGTCGCCGTGCCCTCTCCCACCGCTCTAGGTCATCAGCGAAAGGGACATCCTGGGGTCTCAACTTGTTCGGCGCAACGACGAGTTGGCTTTGCTCTACGAGAAGATCAAGATCCAGCAGTCTGTGCTGAACAAAGGCGAGAGCCAGTACAACCAGAGGCTGGAGGACGTGAGGATCCTCAAACTGGAGATCAAGAAGCTTCGCCGGGAGAAGGGCATCCTGGCCAAGAGTGTGGCTAACGTCGACGAGCTCAGGTAACGGGAGACCAAAGGGGCCTGCAGGGAACCCCTAAAACGACCTCGTGTTTGTGCGTTTCACTCATTCAAGGTCTTTGTCAAAATTGCACAGAATGGATTGTATGGGATGAAACTGTCAACCAACATGAAGAACAAATTTTCCGTAAAACCTATGCACAGTGCTCATCTATGACACCGAATGAGCTGATTTCCTTTCAGTGGTTATGGGTTAGTACAAAAGGTGATTGGAAGCGATTCTGGATTTTTGAAAGGAAATTTATTAAATCACAAATACAAACTGGTTGCAATTCAGAAACATTTCTTTCTCCAATGAGCTCTTTCACATTTTTAAAATAAGACAGTATGCATGACATGGAGAATTGATATTTAAATTTCATTCTTGGGAACATTTGCACAGCTTTTCCTGAAATTACATAGAGGATAAAAAGAGATGGAAAACTGAATTCTGTCACTATTTGAAAATCTGTTTCCTTAGAAGGCAGCCAGATTTTATATATCGCTCCTGATTTATCTCCTGCAGCTTTCACGGTAGCTCAGCACCCCTCTTCTTTCTTTAAATCTTGCATTACCCAAGATCTACTTTCCCTGTGGGAAAGCATCACTGCGTTTTATGTAGGCAGTTGCAGAAAAGCCAATCAGAGGTCTGGTCCTTTTCAGATTCTCTCCTTACTCCCCTCAGACTTTAGACCCACCGTCTCCGTGACCACCTTGGGAGGAGGAGACAGCATAGATTGGCTCCTTCAGTTAATTGAATTAGAAGATGGTTTTGCTGTCTAGATGCATGGCTATATCCAGAAATAGTGAGGGTGCCACTGTCAAGGATATGTGTATCTGTCAGTCAGTCATTTACCTATCTAGAGTTGCTTGTATTTCATTTAATGGAAGTCATACAAATACGTTGTAGGAAATGTGGGAAATTCAGGAAAAGTATAAAGAAGGTACTGGGGAATCACTCATAACTCCACTACCTTGAGACACTATCACTGACATTTTAGAGACGAATATATTCATTCTAAGTAGCTGTTGGACGATCTCTGGGACCATCTCTGAACTTGTCGACTGTGAATTACTTTTATGACATGCACAAAGGGTCACATTTTACCAATTCCTAGTCAGTACTGCTAGTTTGTTGATAATGGCCTCTATTTTTCATTCCAAGGAGAAGACAACTTGATAAAGACAGGAAGCAAGCAGGGATGAATTCTAATCTCTTGCTGTCTACAAGCTGTTTGACCCTGGATGAATTACTAACCTTTTCTAACTTTCAACTCATAGTTACCATTAAATATGAAAATAAATGCAATGTGCCTCGCACTGAATCTAGTACCAAGTAAACCACCAAATATGGTAGCTAATGCATGTTGCCCTCTTCTGACGGCACTCAAGAAAACCGAAGTGTTAAAAATATGCTTTTAATTCTAAGCAGCTTGTTGTATGCTCCCTATTGAGTGAACATCATGCAGTTAATTCTAATGGTTTGTCTTGCTAATGAGGGGAAGTCGTATTATTGGTCTAAATGAAGCTATTAAGTAAAAGAGATGGCTTAGTGTTAGTAGCGTGCATATCCACGGCAAGCTGAGGACAGATAATAACGCCCTCATGGCACATATCCATGCGAATGCTTGCCCCTCCTCCGCCTCCCAGCAGAACTTTTGATTGAGAGGGTGGCGGCCAGCACCTGCGGCGAGGATGTCTGTAGCATGTCACCCATGAACTAGCATAGTCCCGAAGACTTTGGCGGTATGTTTGAACCAGGGCTTTAGGACTTTTCCCGCTATCTCCGTACAGTAGTTGTGGACATTGCGGTGAAATACCCTCCTAGGTCCTGACTGTTTCTCAGCCCCTGACTGCATGTGAGTATGACCCACCAGACTAAAACCCAAAGACACCAGACACTGGGCCAGGCCCATGCCATGGACTCCCTCTGGAGTCACACTCGCCCGTGACCACGATGGCATGAAAGTGGAGGTGCACTGTCTTCAGGGTGCCACGTGGCCACCCACGGTGGCAGTCATTTGCAGTCAAGTTGGGGTGCCCAGTAGAGGCTGCCCACAGCTGGCTGCTGCAGAGACATCCAGAAATCTGGAAGGGGTGCTGAAGCTCTCATGCGCAGTCTCCCCACCTCCCTTTTCTTTTATGCTTCTACATTCCTTAGCATTAAGCCTCAAGATTACTAAGTCTGGTGGTGTTTACACCTCAGGCAGTTCTTAGGCCCTGCAAAAATGCTGAGATGGGTCTTGGTGTTCACAGAAGTTTCTCGAATTCCAGCTTTTTGTGTAAGATGCAGCATGTATGCAACCATTTAAAGATACGATTTTCCCATGGGCAGAGAACTCTTGCAAAAGGAGGTTTGTCTTCTTCAGGCAGGAGCTTTTCCACATGCAGAGAGAATTCCTGAAGGAGAGGACCCGGTGCCGAGCCCTGGAGGAGGAACTGGAGAACCCCATGAACGTCCACCGATGGAGGAAGCTTGAGGTGGGCCCTGGCGACACATCCTAGCTGCCTCCCCTCTCCCCTTCCAGCCCGCCCCACACGGCTCGCCTGGAGCTCAGTAAGAAGTGCCTTTAACTTAATACGATGCCAATGACCGCCTCGAATGCAAGGCCAGATCCAGTGTAAACTGGGTCGTCCCACCACCAGATGGTTCATTTGGGGTTTGTTTACAAAGCTTTGGACAAAATCTTTTCTGCTGAAAAAGACTCCGTGGGCACTGTGAACTGGCTTCACCAATGGTGATTTGTTTTCTTGTTTGGGTGATTTCCGGTCTGCCAGTTATTCTGCGGCTGCCTGTTAGTCTTGGGTTATTAATTGCCTTTAGCTACATTGGCCACCAGTGATTTAACTGTCTTTCAATTTGTCTTTGCATCTGTTCCTTTCTTGCAGGAAAAGTGGTTCCGTGGATTAGGCATCTTGAGGGACTAAGGTCATATTAGCCAAACTCCTTTCTCTTAGAATCTGGGAACAACGCAGAGCTCCCTGGGTAGGAGGTAGGCAGTCAGCCTTGTGTTGTATTTTACGACTTCCTGATAGACATTGCCACGGGTGCTGCTGACACCAGTTAGCACAGCTCTGCTCGCTCAAGGCAGAGGAGGCCTCTCCTTTAGTGGTCCCAGCAGTCTCCGAGCCTCAGGGGGCTTTTACTAAATGGCCGGTTAGGGTGTGCAGGGA
>PVJX010036861.1:0-17320 GCA_004027295.1 Dolichotis patagonum | reverse complement strand
TTTCCTCCACCTTGAACCCATCCGACCCCATGATTTTGTTTTATAAAAGTCCCAAGAAAAGACAGAGTCCTTGGCAACCTGCTCAGGACACCTTCTGTCTCTCTCAGACAGAAGCTTTCTTTCTCTCAAAACATATATTCTACTCTTAACCTCCGTTGTTCCTAAAACTCATTCTTTGATTTTAGAGAACAAAAACTTGTGGACATAGTAGGTTGGGAGTTTCATTTCCCTATATCCCCATGTCCAGTAGGATGTGAAAGGAATCCTGAATTATCATTTATAATAGGTGATAAACTCTGGAGTGAAACACTACTTTCATTTTATATGACTGTTCAATATATGTTATTTTTAAAACTAAAATATAATTCATATCACTTAGCCCTTTCAAAATGCATTTTGAACTTTGCATATCCACAAAATTGTGTAACCATTACCACTCCATTATTCCAGAAAATTTTCTTTTTTTAAAATTTTACTTAAAGTGAAAAAAACCCAAAACAAAACAAAACAGAATAAAGGGTAGTAACAATACAGAATTCCAAGAAAAAAAAAGGAAAAGAATAAAAAAAAAACACTAAGAAATCATTACTTGATAAATTACATACTGACATCTTGGAAATAGTTGTTCAAATTACAAAATTAAAACATGCAAAGTAGACATTCAAACAGTGAGACTGTTAATAGTTCTCCTGCACAATCTAACAAAAACAGTAATATGGTCATCCATTTTACACACTTAAACATGCATGCAATTATATCAAAAGGGTAAAATTAAACACAACAAAACAGAACAAAGTGGATCACAAAAAAGCAATGTAAGAGACATAAATTTCAAAGCAAGACAATTGGAGATATTAACTCTCTATCATATTGACTCTTGTTTTCTTCCAAATAGTTGTCCATATCTTCACATATAGGAATTTACATGAAACAATATAGTATGGAACTGATCTGAACAGGACAAGGAAGGCATTTCAGGTCTTCAAGACCATATAATAGGTAGGCCAAAAATGGCTGTCATAGTGTCTCTCATTCTCTTCAAAACAGCTGTCCATACCTTCATGTATGTTGAACTTAAACAAAACAAAACAAAACAAAACAAAACAGGCTAAAATCACTCTGAACAAAGAATGATAGTATTGCTGGATTTCAATCATGACATTATGGAATAAGCACAGGGTAGTGTAGTGTCTCTTTTTCTTCAAAGTAGCTGTTCACTTCATCATGAATTATATAATTGGTTCTCATAAACTGTTTATAAGCTCTACACATGCATGAGTCTCTACATGTATATCTATCCTTTCTGTATTAGAGGGAAAAACAAAACAAAGCAAGACAAAACAAAACAATTCCTAGAAAAACATGAAGAAAAAAGTCATATAAAACCACAACACAAGGTGATCTACAATGGTTACCATGATGGCTCAGCAGTATATAACAACATTAATAAAAACAAAGCATTGGAGACATTGTAAGACTTCAAAAGCAGGTAATAATCAAACCAGAGTGGGTATCCTAGTGGATCTTGTCATCTTCAGTGTAGTTGCCTATACTCTTAGACTTGATACTATCAATCATAACAGATTTGAATAAAATCAGTCAATACAAAACAGCAATCTAACAAATCAGATTCAGAAAAGATTAGTCATAATAAGACAGTATAAGCTATACAGGTCTTCAGATTAAGTTGATAGGAAATTAAGGATGATTATCATAATATGTCCTGCTATTTTTGGGGTAGCTGACCATGCCCTCAAATCTAGTGTAAGTAGACAAACTGGAACAGCATATAATCCATCTAAGCAGAGTGGTGAGAATAATGTAGATTTTAAATCTTGTTACCCTATTAACAATTTCCTCTGCCTTCCTTTTTTAGACAATTCCTCCCCTTTCACTCCCATAGGGTGCACTGCATATTTTGGGTCCCACTAACTCCCTCAGTTTTTAGATTGGGGGGAGCAACCTGCTATTTATCCTAACTGGTTCTGAACCTTCTGACTCCTGGCCTTGATCTTGAGTTGTATTCCTTTACCTATAAAAGTCTCAAGATTTTCCTTCATTATTGCTGAGTAGTTCTCTACTGCACAAAAGTATCCTGCCTTTTCAATCGATCCGCAGGTGCTGGTCAAGTGGCCTCTATTTCTCTCTGGTTTCCTGTCATATAGAGCATTGTTTTCTCATATTTGATTTTCTGTCTATAAACCCTCTTTCAAGTTAATTATGTTTCCTATAAAGAGCATCTCGATGGACCCTATCTCCTGATCTACTCTGCCTGTGTTTCTTTTTGTTAGTATATCAAGGCCATTTATGTTAGAGATTACAGCTAACCTTCTCTTCCTCATTTCTGCTATTCTAGTTTTCTGCCATTGGTTGTCTATTTTTCTCTTTCATTACACTGTCTGCCCTGTTCATTGAGGCCTCTCTGCCACTGTTCCTGAAATCCTCGTATTCTTTTTCTGTCTCTCTCTCTCTCCAGAATGTCCTTCAGTATTTTTTGTAGGGTTAGATTGGTGGTCACAAATTCTCCCAGTTCCTCTTTGTCATGGAAGCATCTTGATTCTCCATTAATTTCTAGAGAGAGTTTTGCAGGATACATCAATCTGGGCTGGAGGTTATTTTCTTTCAGGGTTTGAATTACTTCACTCTAAGCTCTTCTTGATTTGATGGTCTGTGTCAAGAAGTCTGCCATGATTTTGATAGGTTTTCCTTTATAAGTGATCTGTTTCTTTTCTGTGATGGCTTTTAATATTCTGTTCTTATATTGATTTTCTGGGATCTTGATTATTATGTGTCTGAGTGTAGCTCTGTTTTAGTTGTAGGTGGCTAGAGTTCTGTATGCTTCATACATCTGCATATCATTTCCTTTTTCTATGCTTGGGAAGTTTTCCTTAATAATTTCTGTGAATAGCCTTTGAAATTCCTTTGCTTTGACTCCTGCTTCTTCATTCACATGCTTTATTCTTAAGTTATAGATCCTCTTGTCATCTTCTAGCCTTTGTATTATTACTGCCTGCTCCCTTGTTATTTTTAAGAGATCTTTCCTTTCATGATCACACATTGCAAGCCTGTCTTGAAGTTTTGATAGTCTATCCTTAGTTTCTTTCAAGCAGTTTTGCCAGCTTTCAATGGGGTTTTTAGTTTCCTGGTAATCTCTTTGAATCTGCTTCATGAATTCTAGGTTTTCTTTATCTTCTTCCTTAAACATTTCTCTCCTTTTGTGTTCCTCTATTCTTCCATCTGTGTCTTCTTGAGAGGTGCTGAGCCTTTCTTTTATTAGTCTACTTATATCTTGCTTAACTTGAATATTTCAGTTTTGAGCTTGTTTATGAGGTCCCAAAGATATCTCTTTATGTCTGCTGATGCCATGTTTGATGTTGCATGTTTGCTGCCCTCAATCTCTTTTGTACTTACCTCTCCTGGATCAGTATTCTCAGGGTTGGGGGCTGGGAGCTTTTTCTTATTTTCTCTTGTCATGTTTTTGGTTCCTTCCATACAAGTGTATAATGTAGTTTCCAGCCCCTTTTCTTGTTGGCTAGGGTTCTTCTGGAGCACACAGGCTACAGCTTTCTGCCCTCTCCAGTCCGCTGTCAGAGACTGAGGTGCAGGCAGGGGTAGTGTAAGCTGGTTCCTCCCCTCCGGGCCAGTCAACCTTTGAGGGCCTTCACTGCATCAGCATGCACCACACTTAGGGAATTGGTTTGGGATGACCCACTGGGTTCCAGTCAGGGGCGCGACCCAGGCCAAGCAGATCCCATCAATCTGCTCCACAAGGGGAGCAACCAACTGAAGCCACTTCCTTACCGAGTTAGGGCCATCCTGCCTGATGCCAACATGTCATCCAGTTGGTTGCCCCTTTCCTGTGGGAGGGTCTTATTCCCAGCACTCACTGCAGGTTAATGCCAGTCTCTCTCTGGCTCAGTTCTCTGTCGGGCTCCCTGACCTCTGACTTTAGCATGGCTGTGGCATGAATCCACAGCGCCTCTGGGCAGGTTGCATGCAGGGCTGGTTCCAGGTGAGTTGCATGCAGGGTGGTTTAACTCCGTGCTCAGGACCACTCAAGCCAGTCTCATCAGCACTGGTTTGGAAGCTCAAGTCGATCTTGGGCACGAATTCAGGCAGCTCAGCAAGAGCACTGTGCTTGCTGATCTTTAGCTTCTCTAATGGTAGCCCCGGGACTTCATATTGGAGCAGCTCATTTCCCCTCAGTTTCTTCCTGGGTTGAGAGAATCCATCTCCCTCTGCTTGGGTTTCTCCAGGATATTCTATTATGGCATCTGAGCTGTCTCTCTCAGAGAGGCTCTGTATGCTGCTACTACCAGTCTACCATCTTTTTCTCTCCATCCAGAAAATTTTCTATGTTGAAATATATGCCTTATGCTCATTAATTTCTCCTTCTCTGAACCCCTAAGTATCACTAATCTAATCTTGTGTATCTGTCTGTTCTAAACATTTCACATAAGTGATATCATACAATATGTAACTTTTTGTGATCAGCTTCTTTCATTTAGCTTAATGTTTCAAGATTCATCTATGCTGTAACATGAATCAGTTCTTCATTTTTTATAACAGGACAATATTCCACTGTATGAGTCTACCACACTTTGTCCATTCATAGATTGGTGGACATTTGTGTTGTCTCTATCTTTTAGCAACTATAAATAATCATAATATGAATGCTTATATAAATTTTTGTGTGATAGCATCTACTTTTTATTCTCTTGAATAATAACTAAGAGTGGAATTCTGGATCGTATGGATCTCTATTTTTTACTTTCTGAGAAATTGTCCCAGTGCTTTTCAAAGCTGCTATATACCATTTTATATTCCTACTAGTTATCTATGAAGATTCCAGTTTTGTCACATCCTTGTCAATGCTTATTTCTTATCTTGTTTATAATCATCATGATTGGTATAAAATAATAATTCATTTTGTTTTTGAATTGCATATTTCTTATAATTAATAATATTGAACATCTTCTCATGTTCTTCTTGGTCATTTTTGTATCCTCTATTGAGAGTTAATTATTCAAAGTCTTTGTCCAGTACCCCAGGATTGTCTTTTACTATTTTTATTATTGAGTTGTGAGCTGGGCACAGTGGTGCACATCTATAATCACAGCACTTGGGAGTCTGAGGCAAGAGGATGGCAGGTTTGAGCCCAGCCTGGTCAAGTTAGTAAGTAAAACATTAAAAAATAATAAGAAGAAAGGGTTGGGAATGTAGCTCAGTGCAAAGGGCCTGGGTTCAATATCCCCTTTTATTTTATCCAAAATAAAAGTTTGTCTATTGTTGAGTTGTAAGAGTTATGTATATGGAAAAAAAAGAGTTATGTATATGTACTGGATACCAGACCCTTATCAGATATCAACAATGTAATTTGAAAATACTGTCTGTTAATTGTCTTTTCACTTTCTTGATAGTGTTCACCATAAAAAAAACAGAAAATTATTTTGATGAAGTTGAATTTATCTGTTTTTTTGGTTCTTTGGTCCTCTGATGTCATATATAAGAAGCCAAGGTGAGGAATATCTATATTTTTCTTCTAAGAAAATTATATTTAGACTTTCTATTTAGGTTTTTGATCCATTTTGAATTATTTAATTTATGAGTGTGAAATAAGAGTCTATCTTCATTCTTTTTCATGTGTAACTTTAGTTGATTCAGCAATGTTTCTTGAAAACATTCAGTATTTTTCTTGTCAAAAGTCACTTGACTGAGACAGGTACAGTGGTGCATGCCTATAATCCCAGCACTCAGGAGGCTGATGCAAGAGAATCCTTGTGAGTTCAAGACCAGCCTGCCCTACCAAGTGAGCTCAAGGCCAACCTGAACTACGTAGTGATACCATGTCTCAAAAAAGACACAGTCAACTGACAATAGCCTGGCATGGTAGTACATGCCTCTAATCACAGTACTGGGGAAGCTGAGGAAGGAGGATGACTTGGAGTTCAAGACCAACCTGAACTATACAGTGAGACCCTGTATTAAAAAAATAAAAATGTTCATTGCCCTAAAATCAGCATATTATAAGGATATCTATATGCCCATGTTTCTTGTTTTTGTTTTTGTACCAGGGATCAAACACATGACCTTGTGCTTAACAGGTAGGTGCTTACACAGCTGAGCTAAATCTCTGGCCCCTATGCCCATGATTGTTATGGCACAATTCACAGTATCCAAGGTATGGAACCAGTCTAGATGTCCATCAATGGATAAATGGATTTTAAAAAATATGATATATTCACATAATAGAGTATTATGTGGCCATAAAGAATGAATTTTGTCATTTTCAGGAAAATGGATGGAATTGTAAATCCTAATGTTAAGGGCCAGGGATTTAGCCCAGCAGCATAAGAACCTGCCTTGCAAGTGCATGGTCATGAATTTGATCCCCAGTACCAAACACAAATAAATAAATAAATAAATAAGTCCTAATGTTCAGGAAAAGCATTCAGAATCAGAAAGAAAAGTATAAATTTTCCCTCATATGTGCATTTTTAAAAGTGCATGAAAGTAGAAGGGCCACTATTATTAGAAAAGAGAAAAAGAATAAGAGAAAGGGGTTAGGGGATACAAGGGGCCATGATGGGAGGATGGATGTGATCAAAATATATTATTCACGTATATGAAAATGCCATACACAACAAAACCTCCTGTTAAACATATACTAATAAAAATGTTAATTGACCAAAATGATTGGTTTATTTTTGGTTTATCTATTATGACAGTACTATATATTCTTATATTCTTGATTATTAAAACTGTACTAAATGCTGAAATCAAGAAGTTGGCAAAAATCCTTCACTCTCTAGTGGCTTCTATTCAATGTTGTTCCTAGTTGCTCTAGCTTGTTCTATATAGTATTAAAAAGGAGTGAAATGCAACCAGATTGCAAATAATTAAATGAACTTGTCTCTTCCTGCAGAAGGCACAATTTTCTGCACAGAAAATCTAGCAATATCTACAAAGAAGTTACTAGAATTCTAAATGAATTTAGCAAATTTGCAAGAGTCAAAATCAATATATGAATGTCATTTTTATTTCTACTTTCTAGTAATAAATAATCAGAAACTAAAACTTCTCACAATATTGTTCCACAGGAGTAAAAAACTATGAAATAGGAATAAATATATGAAAGAGAAATCTTATACTGAAAACAGAAAATATTGCTGGTAGAAATTAGAAAAGACATAAATAAATAAATATTGTTTTCATAGATTGAAGGGTTAAATTTTGTAAGGATGTCAATTCTTGACAAATTGTCCTATAGGATCAGAATTGATATGTTCCTGGCCAAAGTCCCAGTAGGAATGCTATAACACTATCCAATTTCAAAACTTATTTTAAAATACAGTAATCAGAACAGGGGCCAATTTGAATCATATTGGTTGTAAGGTCCTGGAAGCTGTGGTCATGTACTAGGGTTTCAGTCACAGCCCCAGCATGGACCATCCACATCACTGCCCTGGAGCTGCAACACATGGTGGTCAAGCATTAGATTAAAGAGGAGCCTCCAAGCTGCATCAAATTCAGTGTTTACCCTCCAGTTTCAGGAGAGGAGAGTTTCTACAGTAGTCAGGAAATAAATTTGAAGAAATCCCTATTACACATGACTGGAAGATCCAGGTAGTCTCTTCCACTGAGGAGACTACCCCATCCCTTCCTGTGGCACAAAAGGGTTTCCCAGCACTGAATGCCAAGGAGGACACTTGCACAGCAACACAAACCCAGGGATCCCACAGTGGTGAAAGGGCCTGACCCACATGCAAGTTGTAGCCAAAGACCTGGGCCAAGGGCACTGGTCAGTGAATGAGGGACTGATAACACCCTAGTCCACAAAAGGCACCTGCCCCAGGAAGGCCTGGATATTGGAATAACAAATAAACAAAGATAATCAACATCATTGGCCATTAAAAATCACAAATAAAATTACAATGAGATGCTGCCATACCTATATCTGGTTGGCTCAAATAAAAAAGAATGACCTCAAGTGTTGCCAAGGATGTAGAACAGGAACATGCATTTCCAGTGGAAATTTTAAATGATGCAAACTCTTTAGAAAGCACTTAGGCATTTTTTTATTTTTATTTATTTATTTATTTATTTATTTTTTGGTACCGGGGATCGAACTCACGACCTTACGCTTGCCAGGCAGGCGCTTAAGCCACTGAGCTAAACCCCCAGCCCTAGGCATTTTTTTTAAAGAGGGTAAAGTTAAACAGAACAAAACAGATCATAAGATAACAATGTAAGAGACACAGATTTCAAAGCAAAACAAGAGATCTTCATTGTCTATCATATTGTCTATTGTTTTCTTCCAAATATTTGTCCATATCTTCACATACAATGAATTCATACAAAACAAAATAGTATAGAACTGATCACACCAGGATGATGAAGGCATTTTAGGTCTTCAAGACCAGACAATAAAGAAGTCAACAATGGCTACCATAATGTCTCTCATTCTCTTCAAAATAGCTGTCCATACCTTCATGTATGTTGAAATTAAACAAAACAAAACAGACTAAAGTCACTCTGAACAAAGAATTATAATACTGATGTATTTCGCATCATGACACTATGGAATAAGC
This sequence comes from Dolichotis patagonum, assembly GCA_004027295.1. Taxonomy (NCBI): domain Eukaryota; kingdom Metazoa; phylum Chordata; class Mammalia; order Rodentia; family Caviidae; genus Dolichotis; species Dolichotis patagonum. Next base: position 8,729 of record PVJX010036861.1, on the reverse strand, counting down.
ACTGGGTACCTTAGTGTCTCTTTTTCTTCAAAGTAGCTGTTCATTTCATCGTGCATTATATACTTAGGCATTTTTAAAATTTTATTTTAAAAATCAAAATAAAACAAAAAAGGATAGAAATGATACAGAATTTCAAAAAAATAGTAGGACATCAATACTAGTTAATATATTACATATTATTATCTTAGAAGTAGTTGCACAGGTTACAAGATGTAGGCACGAAAAAAATGAATAATCAAACATTGTCTTAAAAAGTTAAACATACACCTAGAATTTGACCTAACCACTACACTTCTAGGTATTTTCTCAAAAGAAATGAAAACCCATACCACAAATAAAAACTTGTATGTAAATGTTCCTTCCTTCCTTTTTCTTTCTTGCCTTCTTCTATCTCCCTGTTCCTCCTACTTTCTTGCTACTGGGGCTGGGGATTTAGCTCAGCAGCATAAGTGCCTGACTTGCAAGTACAAGGTCGTGAGTTTGATCCCTGGTACTGATTTTTTTAAAAAGTTGTAAAATCTACATTCTTTCTATTATTTTTTTCTGTCTTTTCTTTCAGTAATAGCATCAGACCCAAATGTTTATTGATAAGTGAATGAATAAAAAAGCTATGTGGAGATAAGGGTATAGCTTAGTGGTAGAGCACTTACCTAGCAGTGGTAAGCCCAGGATTTGAACCTCAGCAAAGCAAACACAAAACAACAAAACTGGCATTTCTATAAAATGAAATACTATTCAGTAATAAAAATCCAAGAGCATAGATGAATCTCACAATAATTATGCTAAATGAAATAAACCAATAAAAAAGAAGTACATGTTACACAATTCCATTTATACAAGGGTGTATAAAATGTAAACAAATCTATAGCGGTAGAAAGTGTATCAGTATTTGCCTGGGGACAAAACTTGGGTTGGAGGCAGAAAAGGTACAAGATTTGGGGGGTGATGCATATGCTCATTTCTTGACTGAAACAATGCTTGTACAACGTTATATACATATTCATATGTAAGTATATACATATAAATGTATGTTAAATTTTATCAAATTGTACACTTTAATATGCTTAGCTTATTGTATATCAATTATACAATAATTGTGCTCCAAAGAGGAGCACAGGCAATCACACATAAACTTAAGGAATAATAGTAGTAGTTAACATTTATTGAGTACTTATTATATGCTATGCACTACACTAAACATTTTATACTTGATTAATTTTTCCAGCAAAGTAAGCTATCATAGTAATATTATTCATAACTCCATTTTGCCTATGAGGAAACAAAGGCACACTAGAGATCAGTTACTTGGGGAAGTTCAGAAAGGCTAGAGTAAATCTTTCTCATCATAATACCTAAAACACATTTGTTAAACATTTTTTAAGTATCAGTTGAGAATGATGGCAAAAAGCAGAGAGTGGAGGAATCTCCTCGGCCTGAGAATTCTAGAATTGGAAGAGTCTGGAAGAGACTTTAATTCATTCAATAGCATTTGGAATTTTTTAGCCAAATATCTGCAGACCACAATTTGGAGAACTAGTGATCTAGTGTACCATGTTTGTCCTCAGAAAAAAGTTTTTATTAAATGAGTTAAATTAGAGAGTAACAAATGACATAGTGCTGAGTGTCAGCTACTCAGCTTTTCCAGAACAAAGTAGTGAGTGTCTGGAAACAACAGATCAGAGAGAAATCAAAGGGATTCCAAACCACACAAGATCCACAGGGGACCTGACAGAGGAGAAGAAGAAAATAGGATTCACTGTTATAGGACAAATAGCTCACCACAGCAGACAGGAGTCCTTGCTGTGTGGCTGGAGCAGTTGTACCTGACCTGACAGATGGGGAGTCAGCAAAAGCAACTTCACTCCTCACTGGGAGACTGAGACCCCACCTGGACTGGGAGAGTCTTGTGCAGTTGGAGACAGCAGTAAGAAAGAACATGAGACACTTTCCTGAGCAGCCTACCCCAGTCATCAGTTCCTGAATGAAACAGAGCCTGCCACCCCATATCCAGTCACATGGAATAGCATGGTGGGACCATCATTTTATCCCAAAGTGCTCCAGTAGTCTGGGGTGAACTCATATGAGCAGTAGGAGCTGGAACCCAGACTCCCATCTGATTAACACCAAAAGACAGTCTTAGCGTAGCTACAAAAGACTAGAAGTAGCCCTCATCCATGCAGCACAAGTAGGCAACTGGCATTGGCCTGAAGCAGGACAAGAGCACTTCTTCCTCCTATCTCTGGTCCAGAGGCACGAGCAGGCAAGAGGCCTTCGTTGGTGGTGGAATAAGGGCACAACCTGCCCCCCACTCTGTGACTTGTGGTACAAGTAGGCAAGCAGCCTTGGAAAGAATGGCACCACCAGCTGCCCTTTGACCAGTAGGGAAATGGCCTTGGCTAGTTGTGGACAAGAGCACTTCCCTTGCCCTATCACCAGTTCATGTAAGGAGAGTCAATGGTGTGGCCAAGATCAGACCCACACTCAGCAGTAATCCTGCTGCAGACTTGGTGGAGTTACTCAGTACAGATTCTGGCTCTGACTAGGGAGCTAACACAGAATGGGGGCGCCAGAGGAATTTTTAAAAATTATTTTGTTTCCACGTTTACTTTGCAATTTGGTGGAGGGGGGTTCTGTAGATTTTGACTTTTACCATTTGGTATATTTTCTCTGTCCTGCCTCTTTCCTTCCTCACCTGTCTTTCAGTATTCTCTGTGATTTACAGATGAATGAACACTGACTCTGGTATTTTTTCTTTGCCTCAGAATTCTCTTGCTTTCTCCTTCATCCTTTCTCTCCTGTCCTTTTTTCCAGCTTCCCAAAGTTTGGGTGATTATCCATAGTTCTTTAGCCTTGCTTCTACTATATTTCTCTTCAGCCATTACTCTATTTTGTCCCATTTTCCTCTTAAATTCCCCTTCCCCACAGGATAAAAATCACTCTAACAAGGGGAAACTCACTGCATATAAATCCCTGGTCTATGTTGGAGGTTGTTGTATAGCTATAGATTTTGCTCTGATGGCTAGAGATATCAAATTAGCAGTTACCACGGATTATCTGTTTTTAGGCTGTGCTTAATGATATTGTTATTATTACTTGTACTACTTTAGTCAAGATGCCATACTTAAAATCAGCTGTTCACCCTTGTATGATAACACTGGGATAATCTGGGGTCACAATCATCTGCAAAGCCTGATAACAAAGGAGTGAGTCCTGAGTCAAATAGATGGCAACACATCATCTCTAATAAAGTGAGAAGATAGGATCCTTGGACAGGTCCTTGGGCAGACACAAAACCAACAGCCAGATACACCTAGAAAACATCTCAGAGTAATACAAATATCCTAGGCAAGTTTCATTACTAGTGATAAAGCTATCTAATATAAGAAAAATACAAACAACAACACAGAAAACAAATTTAAAAATATATAAAATGACAAGATGCAGAAGCAAAGTGCAATCCCACACTTCGAGGAAACCAAGGGCAAATCCTGGGAACAACAAGATAGAGCAAATCAGAAGCCATCTACCTGAATTTACTGGAATAACAGTAAAAGAAATAAAAAAAATGTGTGAGGCTATATAGGATATCAAAACAGAAATAATCTCATAGGTTAAAAAAAAAAGAGAGATGATGACCATAATGAAGGACTTGCACAGAAAATCTAGAATACACATAGACTTTAAAAAATAGAGAAACATAGAAAAATAATGGAAATCATGAGTACCCAACATATGAAAGAAATGGAAGCCACGAAACAGATTCAAATAGATACCCAGGAAATTAAAAATTCCACTGAAAGTTTACAAAAGCATATGAAATAAACTGAATATAGTATATCAGATCTAAAAGACAGAATTGTGGTTAGAGATTATGAAAGGAAATACCCCTTAAAAGTAGCAACTATGAAAAAACAATCCAAAAACTAAGATAATGCAAAGAAGAAGATGACTGGAGTCAATAAAAATGCAGGAGTCAGGACAAATGACATAAAAAACCTATTCTGAGAAGTAAGAGCACAAAACTTTCTAGGCATGGAGAAGGAATTTGACATACAGATAAGTGAAGTATACAGAACTCCAACTAGTCAACACCAAAATAAATCCACACCAAGGCATATAATAATCAAGATTCCAGAAATTTGGCACAAGAACAGAATATTAAAAACTTTTAGAGAAAACAAACTTATCACCTATAAAATAAAGCCCATCAAAATCATAACAGACTTCTCAACATAAACCTTTAAAGTCAATGAGAGCTTGGAGTGAAGTATTTCAAGCCCTGAAAGGAAACAACTTCCAACTCAGATTGATGTATCCTGCAAAATTATCTTTCAGAATTAATGGAGCAATAAAATATTTCCATGACAAAGAATGAATAAAAAAACTCATGACAATAAAACCAGCTCTAGAAAGAACTTTGAAAGATATTCTAGAAAGAGCAAACAAAGCCCACAATTCAAAGAGTACAAATAGAAGCTACTAGGTAAGTGAACTAATTAAACAGAGGGAAAGACAGAACCATCAACAAGAGAATTTTATGACAAAGACAAGCATATAAAGTAAATTTAAATGGTCTCAATTCACCAATTAAAAGAAATAGACTGGCATAATGAACCAAGAAACAAGATTCAACACTATGCTGCATTCAAAAAACACATTTAACTCAAAAACAAATTCATAGACTGAAAGTCAAAGGATGAAAAACAATATTTCATATGACAGAAATCCAGAAAAAAAGCAGGGGTAACTATTCCATTTGCAGACAATGTGAACATCAAGCCGACTGATCAAAAAAGATAAAGATGGACACTACTTGATAAGGGAAAGCTACAAGAAGAGATAACAGTCATAAGTATATGTGCACCGAATGCAGAGGAACCCATCTATATAAATCAAACATGAAAAATCAAATAAGCACTAACACAATTATACTGAGTGACCTTAATGCCCCACTGTCACAAATAGATCAACTAGACAGAAAATCAACAAAGAAATATCAGAACAAAACCAAACCTGTGAACAAATGGACTTAGTAGATGTCTACAGAGTTCTCCATCCAACAACATCAGGAATGCATAGCCATAAAGAAGGATAAATGAGACACATCTAGCTAAACGGATGGACCTTGAGATCATACTCTCAAGTGAAATAAATTGACAAATACATATAAATATTTCATTGCCTCTCTGGTGTGAGAAACTGAAAGTGTAAATAAGAACCAAAATATATAATAGGTATTGTGAAATAAGAAGTAATTGTTCAAAAGGAATTGGCGGGGTGGAACAGAAAAATCAATGAGAAAAAATAGATAAAATGGAAACAAAGCTTTGTAAATAAGATGGGGAAGAGAAGAAGGGGAATGGGTAAAATTAGGAACTAAGATATATCACACGTAAGTACAAATTCCCTAGCATGAATGTGATTATTATGCCTATCTAAATTGTACCAATAAACTTAATTTTTATAAAAGTGTACTGCTTTTCAATGGACTCTGCCAATTCTGTCTACCTGAATGATTATCTCCTTGCTCTTCTTGACCATCCTGAGCCAAATTAGACAGATGTGTTGGTTCCCAGGTTCCTGACTTTGAATACTTGAGTCTCTACTGTCCTAGGTAGTTTACTCTCATAGACTATGTTACTGGTAACTATAAAGCCTCCCAGATAGTATGTCTGAAGTATGACAAAGACTAGCTCACAAGCCATTTTAGTCAAGTTTAAATATATCTATCTGCTTTCTTATGAATATGTTGATTTCTGTTGGTGTGACAAACTCTGTGCTCATTTGAAGTGGGTGTGAATGTGGAAAAAGGCAATTGGTGATACAACTTGCTGAACTATCAAGGACACAGATTATAGGATCAGTCTTGTTTCTTTCAAGCACCCTCTCAAATAATTTTGGAACTTCAACATTGTTATGTATATCTCCTTTCCTTGATACCATTCCTGCCTCAGAGCTGCTTGTTTGCTTGGTGGTGTCTGGATGATTAGCACTGCCCTAACCCACCAAAAGCAATTGATTCATCTTTTCTTTTGATTAGCTCATCTACCACTGCTGTGAATTGTTCCACCCCCGACAGCTCCTGCTGCTTTGGATTTTACCCATCTCTTTCATCTACCCTCAATTCGATTCTCTCCCTTCACTCAAAATGTGTTTCTCCATTCCCGTCTATTTATTGCTATGTTTTACATTTGCAGTTTATCACTTTTAAAACATCTTCATATAGCCACTATCCTTGGGAAGGCAAGCACAGTGGTACCATTTCACTAAACTACTCCTACATTTTCCCCCTCTTTAATTCAATTCATCTCCATCATTGTAGTAACTTATTTTTCTCTTATTTCTGTGTAACTCTCCTATTCATGACTCATTTGCTTCTACCTCAATGGTTTTCATGTTTAGATGTACATCAGAATCATGCAGAGAACTTATCAAACTACAAATTCCCAGATCTCATTACTGTTTCCAATACAGAAGATCTGCACTGATGGACAATACTTTTTATTTTTAACATGTTTTCAGGCAACACCAATGCTATTGATCTGAGGACCATAGTTTGAGAAATATTGTGCTGGCTCAATGCTATTCACCCTGATAACCTATTGATCTCTATGGCTTGTTTTCTAGGACCCTTCTTGTGAATTACTTCCATGTACAAAGCTAGTTGATGTGGCTAAAAATTCTCACCTCTGAGGACCATATTGTAAACCTTCTAGATGTACCATAATCCCTCTGGGGCAAGTCTCTTGATTAGCTCCAATGATCTTAGGTTACCCTAAAGTTAGAAATTTAATATGCTGCATGGAGGTAAGGGCTCAGAATCAAGACGTAAGACTTACGTTCCAAAGACCTTGAATATATTTCCACAGTGTACTTACTGTCAAAATTAAGGTATTTCAGCTTTCATCAAGTAACAGAGAGAAAGAGAAAATTTAGAAAGTGAAAGGCAATATCCACACACTAGGACAGGGGATTGTGCCCCGGGGGTTCTGCCAGCCCCAGTTCTCCATGCCCAGGTTCTGCCTCTCAATTAGGGGAGCCAAGAGCCTGCAGGGGAGTAGAGATTGGCTGAAGTGAGTTCTGGTGACCAGGGAAAGTTGGAGACCTACACTCACAGCATTTGAGCTTCTGGGGAGCCACTGGAGATGCTGGACTGGGCCCAACAGATTTTACGGCCTCATTCGACCACGCCCAGTGGTCTTCTTTCAGTTCAGGAGGCAAAGACCATGCACGAGGACTCTGGGCTCATTTAGGCTGGCCTGGGGAGAGTTTAAGACCAGCACTGCCAGTGGTTGAGTTCATATCCACCCCTCTAGGACAGGGGATTGTGCCCCGGGGGTTCCACCAGCCTCAGTTCTCCACGCCCAGCTTCTGCCTCTCAATTCAGGGAGCCAAGTGCCTGCAGGGGAGGTGAGACTGCTCCAGGAGCTGAGGGTGCAAGAGGTGATTCACCACACACACAGAGGAAGCTTTAGAACACCACTCAAACCAAGGAAATAAACAAAAATGACAAAAGGAAAGACCAAAAGGCAGGCTCAAATCACCAGACCATCTCAAGAAAGCCTAGGAGCCATGTACATAGAAGAAAATAGAAGCCATACACCTGAAATGACTGAAATGATATCAACTGAAATAAAGAAGCAACTAGGGGAAACTATGGAGAAATTCAAATTAGAAATAATTGCCCAGGTAAAAGAAGAAATGATAAAAGTAGTGAAAGAAAGAGTGAACACATCCAGTGAAGACATAGCTAAAAAATTAGAGGAACAAAGCAAACAGATAGAATCCCTGAAAGAACACTGTAAGAAACAAACAGAATGCATAAAGCAGATTCAAAGAGATATACAGGAAATCAAAAATTCTATTGAAAGCTATAAAAACTGCCTCAATGAAACTGAAGATAGAATTTCAGACCTCGAGGATAAGATTGCAGCATGTGAATAGGAAAGGAAAGATCTTTTAACAATAACAAAGAATCAGGAAATAACAATTCAACAGCTGCAAAATGACGCAAAGAAAAATAATATAATATAATAGGGACAAATGAAAAAGAAGGGGACAGCCCAAATGATATCAAGAGGATATTTACAGAAGTAATAGCTGAAAACTTCCCAAACATGAGAATGGAAAGTGACATTTGGATTAGTGAAGCATATAGAAGTCCAAATAACCATAACCAAAATGAAACTACACCCAGATACATATAATAATCGCTATCCCAGAAATCCACCATAAGAACCGAATACTAAAAGCTGTTAGAGAGAAAAGACAGATCAGCTATAAAGGAAAACCTATCAGAATCACAGCAGACTTCTCAACACAAACAATGAAGTCAAGAAGAGCATGGAGTGAAGTATTTCAGATCCTAAAGGAAAATTGCTTCCAACCCAGACTGACGTACCCTGCAAAACTGTCCTTCAAAATGGATGGAGAAATAAGATACTTCCATGACAAAGAACAGCTGAAAAACTTCATGACCACCAAACCAACCCTACAAAGAATACTGAAAGATATTCTAGATACACATAGGATAAAACCACCAAGCAAGGCAGACAATTAAACAGAATGGAAAGGTAAAGATACAACAGCAGAAGGATAACATGTCAAGAATAAAACAATATATAGCAGTTATAACCATTAATGTAAATGGCCTCAACTCACCAATCAAAAGAAACAGACTAGCAGAATGGATCAAGAAACAACATCCAACCATATGCTGTCTAAAAGAA
>PVJX010036860.1:0-17321 GCA_004027295.1 Dolichotis patagonum | reverse complement strand
TGAGGCCCCATCTCATAGCTTCGAAGTCTTTCAAAGTTTTAAATCATCAGTTGGAATGGTGTTATCCTGTTTTGTTTGACTATATCATACGTGATGATATGAACAGCTGTTTTGAAGAAAACATTATGACAGCTATTGCTGATTTAATATTATCCTTCTTAGAAGTCCTACCATGCTTTTTTTTGTTCTATTACCATTGATTCTATCTACCACATTGTGTCTTATTGGAATTTGAATATGTGTGATAGTTGAAACAAATTTTTTTCTTTTTTATCAAAAATGAGATATTATAATACCCATTGATCATTTTCTGTTATTCGTTTCAGAAAGCCCTGGAATTCTTTCACTCTATGCATGGCTTTATACTATTGTGTTATGTTTGATATTATTGTAACTGAAACTATGCTCAACTATAGCAGAGTAAGAGATATGGTGTTAGATACTGTTGATGTCCAGTTGACTTAATGTAAAGTACTGTGTTGCCTATGTTGTCCTCTTCTGATCTGCTCTGTACTGCCCCCTTTTGTTGTATTCTCTTTTAAATATAAAAAAAGAAAAAAAGAAAACAGTATTCCATGCAACCAGAATCCAGAAAAAAGCAGGGGGATCTATTCTATTCACAGACAATGTGAACTTCAAACCTAAAACGATTGAAAGAGACAAAGAAGGTCACTACATACTCGTAAGTGGAAAAATTCAAGAGGGAGAACTAACAATTATAAATATATATGACCACACACAGGAGCACCCAACTATATAATACAAATACTAAAGGACATGAAAAACCAAATACACAAGAACACAATTATTACAGGTGACCTTTACAGCCCACTGTCACAAAGAGCTAGATCAACTAGACAAAAAATCAGCAAAGAAATAATATAACTGAATCATACCTGTGAGCAATTGTACTTAGTAGATGGCTACGGAGTGTTCCACCCAACCACATCACAATACACATTCTTCTCAGCTGCCCATGAGACATTCTCCGAAATAGACCATATATTATCCCATAAAACATTCTTAAGTAAATGCAAAGGTATTGAAATTATCCCATGCATACTATCTGACCATAGCGCACTGAAACTGGAAATTAATGGCAAAAGAAATTGCAAAACTGGCATAAATACATGGAAATTAAATAACAACCTTTTGAACAACCAGTGGGCTACAAAGGAAATTAAAGAAAAAATAAAGCAATACCTACAATTGAATGTAAATGCAGATGCAACATACTGTAATCTGTGGGATGCAACGAAAGCAGTCTTAAGAGGGAAATATATAGCAATAAATTGTCATATCAAGAAAATGGAATGTCCACAAATAATCTAATGCTTCATCTCAAGCTTCTAGAAAAAGAAGAGCAAGTTAAATGTAAAGCTCATAGAAGAGAGGAAATTGTAAAGATTAGAGCAGAAATCAATGCCATTGAAATGAATAAAACAATACAAAGAATTAATGAATCAAAAAGCTGGTTTTTTGAGAGAATAAACAAAATTGACAAACCTCTAGCTAACCTTATAAAGAAAAAGAAAGAAAAAACCCAAATTCATGCAATAAGGATTGAAAAGATACCATGGAAATTCAAAAGATCATGAACACCTACTTTGAAAATCTCTACTCACATAGAGAGGAAAACATAGAGGAAATGGACAGACTTCTAGAAACATATGAGCTACCAAAGCTCAACCAAGAAGATATAGCAATTTTGAATAACTCAATATCAGCTATTGAAATTGAAAATGTAATAAAAAACTTACCAACAAAGAAAAGCCCAGGTCCTGATGGATTCACGGCTGAATTCTAGAAGAAATTTAGAGAAGACTTGATGCCAATACTCCTTAAACTCTTCAATGAAATTGAAAAGAAAGCAATCCTCCCTAATTCTTTCCTGGAGGCAAGTATTACTCTGATACCAAAACCAGAGAAAGACCCAACCAAAGGAGAACTATAGACCATCTCACTAATGAACATAGATGCAAAGATTCTCAATAAAATACTAGCAAATAGAATGCAGCAAATCATCAAGAAGATTATACATAATAACCAAGTGGGGTTCTTTCCAGAATGCAGGGATGGTTTAACATACACAAATCAATAAATGTGATACACCACATCAACAGAGACAAAAACAGAAACCACATGGTCATTTCAATAGATGCAGAAAAAGCTTTCGATAAGGTCCAACACATTTTCATGACAAAAACCTTTCAGAAACTCGGAATACATAGTGTTTACCTCAACTTTATAAAGGCCATCTATGACAAACCAACATCCAATATTACACTAAATGGACAAAAACTGAAAGCTTTCACTTTAACATCAGGAAAAAGACAAGGATGTCCACTATCACCATTCCTTTAAAATACAGTTCTGGAAACACTAGCCAGGAAAATCAGACAAGAGAAAGAAATAAAAGGAATAAAGATAGGAAAGGAAGAAATTAAATTATCACTATTTGCAGATGACATGATACTCTATATAGAAGACCCAAAAACTCCATTAAAAGACTACTAGAGGTAATAAACAAGTTCAGCAGTGTACCTGGATACAAACTCAATGCTCAAAAATCAATAGCATTCCTGTACACAAACAAGAACCTCACCAAGAGAGAAATTATGGAAATATCGTCCTTAACAATTAACATCTAAAAAAAATTAAATACTTAGGAATCAATCTAACTAAAAATGTAAAAGACCTATACACTGAAAATTATACTATGTTAAAAAAGGACATTGAAGAGGATATTAGAAAATGGAAAGATGTTCCATGCTCTTGGCTAGGAAGAACCAACATCGTGAAAATGGCCATACTCTCCAAACTGTTATATAGATTTAATGCAATCCCAATAAAAATACCATTGACATACCTCACAGATATAGAGAAAACACTCCTAAAATTCATTTGGAACCAGAAGAAACCTACGATAGCAAAGGCAATTCTGAGCAATAAGGCAAGGCAGGAGGCATCTCAATTCCTGACTTGAAACTACTACAAAGCCACAGTGATAAAATCAGCATGGTACTGGCAAAGAAATAGACCTGAGGATCAATGGAACAGTATAGGTACAAAGACACTCAGCCACCTGATATCAGACAAAAAGGCTAAACATGTTCCATGTGCATGTGCATGTGCATGGTGAGATGCACAAAATTAAAGTCTAAATAGATCAAAGACCTAAACATTAAAACAGAAAAACTAAACCTACTAGAAGATAAGGTAGGTAGAAATCTTGGAGACATAGGTGTAGGAAGAGATTTCATGAACAAAATGCAACCTGCATGGGAAATACTTCAGAGAATCAACAACTGGGATCTCATATTATTGAAAAGTTTCTGCACTTCAAAAGAAATCACCATCAGAGTGAAAAGAAAACCCACATAATGGGAAAGAATTTTAACCAGCAATCCCTCAGACAAAGGACTTATATCAAGAAAATATAAAGAACTGAAAAACATCAACCCCCCCCAAATTCAAAGACCCTCTCCGAAAATGGGCAGCTGAGATGAATACACAGTTCTCAGATGAAGATATACAAATGGCAAACAAATACATGAAGAAATGTTCACCATCACTCTTTATTCAAGAAATGCAAATTAAAACAACATTGAGATATCATCTCACACCAGAAAGAATAGCTACCATCAAGAAATCAACTGATAACAAATGTTGACGAGGCTGCGGGGAAAAAGGAACACTGCTTCACTGTTGCTGGGAGTGCAGACTGGTGCAACCATTATGGAAATCAATATGGAGAATTGTCAGAAGACTAGGAGTGGAAGCTCCATTCAACCCAGCTATTCCCCTCCTGGGTATTTTCTCAGAAGAACTGAAAAGTTCATATCACAGTGATATATGTACACCTATGTTTATAGCAGCCCAATTTGTAATAACTAAATCTTGGAAACAACCAAGATGCCCATCAACTGCAGAGTGGATGAAAAAGATGTATTTTTACACAATGGAATATTACTAAGCTATAAAGAAGGAGGATCTTGAGGCCTTCATGGGGAAATGGAGACAACTGGAGACTATCCTCATTAGTGTAATAAATAAGAATCATATTTATAAATGTCACATTTCTAATGTAAAAAGTAATAAGAAATGTAGGAGTAATAAAACCAAAATATGTAATTGCTACTGTAAAAAAGAGAGGAAAAGAAAGTCCTCTAAAGGATATAACTGCATGTGTGTTTAAGTGTGTAAGATAGATGATCACATTATTGTTTTTGTTAGATTGTTGAGCAGAACTGTTAACAGACTCATTATTTGACTGTCTACTTTGTATGCTTTAATTTTGTAACTTGAACAACTATTTCCAGTGATGAGAGTATGTAATGTATCAAGTGGTGATTTCTTAGAGTTATTGTTTTGTTGTTGTTGTTGTTGTTTTGGGGGTTTTTTTGTTTGTGTGTTTGTTTTGGGTTCTTTTACTGTTTTCCCTTTGGAATTCTGTATTGTTCCTACCATTTTTCTGTTTTGTCTGGTTGGGTTTTTTTTTCTTTTTAAATAAAATTTTTTAAAAATACTGAAACTTTTCACTGGATGGCTAGAATAGGGGAGGAAAGCAACAATGACATGGTATATTAATAGATATTAGATGACATAGATATTCATTACACGTTGAAGTGACACACTTAGGCATTAGCAAAGTACTAAGAATTGAGTGAGATGAGACAATGTTGAAATGAAGTTTCATGGGCTTCAAATTTGTACTTTGTTAACCAAAAATTATGAAATGGAAGATTTTGTGCTTCATATATTTCAGTGACCCTTTTGCTTAGGAACTAGAACTTTTGCTAGTATTTATAAAAATAAATTCATCTTGCTTGCCTTTTTTTAAGTTTCAAGTGCCTAATTATTTTCAACTTATATTCTCAACCATAGACCTACTCTTATATAAACTACCTTAAATACAAAAGCATCCCATCCACAGTATTATGCACATAGTATTATTTACATAGCATTATATACAGTAGTATAATATACAGTGTTATCTATAGGGAGGTTGGGAATACTAGTTGTTGATTTGCATACATAATTTTAAAGCTACAAACCTACAGTGGTGACTAACAGAATTCTACTAATAAATATCTAATTACAATGTTGGTGAGTTTGAGCCTTTTCATGAATTTCCTGTCATTTCTCAAAAAGTTATCAAAAAAAAGTGTTAGGGTTTTGGCTTAAACTCTAAAGTTGTATAAAGTTGCAAAGTTGCAAGAAAGATTAAAATCAGTGGCATAGCCAAATTGCAAATTAATTGAACAGAAGCCAACCATACATGAAACAACTTTTTTTGCATTACCACGCCTCACTCTGACACCCAAAATGCAATGAATGAATTATTTGTTTCAAAAAGAGATAGTATTTTTCAAAATTGTGTTCATGCTAGGAAAACTAGGCATAAACATTGTTCTAAAACTTAGAACTCAGTTACAACCATTCTACTGAATCCTGCAGAGTATCTTGCCTATGACTTATTGCCTATTAAGCTTCATTAAACTGAAAAAAAATGAGAAAACACATGTTTACTGTGTGAGATGTATGTCAGTTAAATTTATGAAGTTTGGGCACTTTGAACTGAGGCTCCTATTTTCTTTCTGGTTACGTCTGTAAACCCAAAATTTCCTATTTTTCATACATTATTTCTAGTTTGACCAAGTAGCTTTCAAACTGGATATTTGTCACTTAATTACTTTAGCCAGGTGCACATAGAATGTCTCAGGACAGAAAACAAATGTTTTGTATTTGAGTCTCTAGTTTTAGAAGCACAGAACAAAATTTTTTAAAATGTGATATCTAACTAGATGGCAACAAAGAGCCTGAAACTCCCCTACATTCACTGGTTGCTCCATACCTATTTCAAAACTGTTTGTTTTCTATGAGTGCATAGGTTATCAAGCCCAAACAATATTAGAATATTATTTATTGTGGAGGACTGTAGGACACAAAGTAAATAACTGCATACTATGCTATGGAAGTACATGACTATATGCTCCTCACTGCACACACATAAAAATACAAACACATACTAGAGGTGCAGGAGGGAAGTGAGATGCAAAAAACTATTTTAATATGCTTGGTGTTTAAAACTGTTATACCTCCTTTAAAAAGCACACAACATTCTCAAGAGTTTAGAATAGCTAAAAGCAGGATGCTTCCAATAAAAAATTATTTTGCTTCCAAATGATCCATTAAGAATTTTATAAAGATGTTCCCAACTGCTATTTTGCAAACACATTTGCAGTAATTGTAGTTGAGCCCAAAAAAATACTATTTTATAATATAGTGAAAGTTTTGCTAAGTTCATTTATGTCATATATTTTATAAACCATACTTTTGAAGACTACCAAATTTCTTTGCTTTATGAACTTATTTTCTCTCTTACAAAAAAGAAGCAAACATCTCATGCATCTATACACTCCTTTTCCCCAACTCTAAAATTGTAAAAGAATGTCATCAACTCATTTATGTATAAGAAATTACTATGTGTAAAAAAGATAGTACAGATGTTTCAAACTAGGCACATGTTAAATTATATCTTAATCATTTCTTTATGTCAATTTCTTGGATATGATAAGTATTTGCCTATTCTTCTGGAGAAACTTTGTATCAACTAAATCATAACACTTTAGGGTTGTTAGAATTTTCTAATTTGAACCCATGTTTACTCATCAGTCTCGGGAATCTCAACAGCTAAACTACTTCTTATTTATAGTGTTGAAAAATTCCTTCTAAAATGCAAATTACAAATCTCCATTTAACTAAGGACAAGAGAATTTCAAAATTATTTACTTAAAGATGACAAAGAGTCTTACATATTACCAAATTTTGAGGCATGTTATTATATACAAAATGGATTTTTAAAACTTATAGCTGACACTTCCCTGAAAATGTGTTGTTTCTCCCTTCCCTTTCTCAGAAAATAGCATCCTTAATATTCAGCCAGTTAGCCTAGGAATAAACCATCTCCCTTTTCTGCTCGTATCCAATCCTTAGGCCCTATGAATTCTGTGCCCTGAGTATTTCTGGAATGTGTCCATTATTACAATGCCCATCCAAGCCATCATTCATCTCACTTAGATCACTCCTGTAGTTTACTCTGCCTCCAGGCTTTGTACCATTCAACTATTCTCCACATATCAGCCAGAATGACTTTCAAATTCAGTCACATCACATTTATTTCCTACTTAACAATGATTAAGTGATCTCCCATAAACAATATGATAAAAGCTAAATTCCTTAATGTTATTTAAATTTCACAAATATTATCTTCTTCTTCTTCTACAGACCCATTTCTTGACTCAGTTCTCCCAGTTCTACCTCTTCATCCAACTGAATTTCCTCAAACTCTCTAAACTGAGTTTATGGCCTGTGAAGAGTACTAATAGTAAGGTAACATCAATAAGGTAGGTAGAATACAAAGCCCTGAGTCCTCCTTACCAATGCACTGATCCAATAACAGTTCATGAAATTTTTCCCATGTGTGAAATTCAGAAATTAATTGAAAGATTCTCACACCCTAGAGAAATGCAAAATCACTAAAGTCAAAAAGCTTTCTCACCGAGTTCCTGCTCTGCACCAACACAGGTTCACATGATGAGACCCTATAGGTCACAGGTTTCCCTGGGGGAATGAGAGTTGTGCAAACACCCAATATCCCAGCATTTTTTGATGGATTTTCTCAGTGACTAATTTCTTTCTTGCCAGACTTGAATCTCTTATGAGTCTAACACAGTTAATCACTTAGGGGAAAATGGAAATTTCAGGTTGAGCTAATAACTGCTACAGATTCTCTACTCCTGCTCAACACGAAGTGAATAGACAAAAAAAAAATCCCACCTCTAAACTCCCCACTGGAGAGGGAGCTGTTTTCCATAGCCCAACTTCTTCCAAGATGCTGACAGAACTGGCTTTTGTCAGATCAGTCTAGGACTTATGATTGATTGGTGCAATCTCAAGTTAAAACAGAGATGATGATGTAGACTGAGGATGTAGGTGCTCCCTGCCCTTGGCTCAGGGCAAAATGAATGAATGAAGCCATTAGAACCTTTGACCAAGCTGATCAATGATCATATTCACCTGTATAATGTCAGCACATTAAGACTAAGAGATATACCTACTTTGTCTAATGAATAAATACCAACATAGAAAATTAAGAAATAGGTATCAAGGAAAGACAGTCCAAACAAAGAAGCAAAGTAAAAACTCCAGAGATCAATCCCAGTGAAAAGGAAGTATATGATTTGCCTCACAAAATTTCAAAGTAACTTTTATAAGGATGCTCGCTGAGGGCATAATAACAATGCACCAAAGCAATGACTAGATAATGTCTACACTCCTTGTGGGAACTGCTGCACGTGCATAACAAATTTTAATTCCTTTCATCATTCCTTTACCCCTCCCTTGCCTTTCCAAAATTTTTATATAAGAAAATGTGCTAAACACATTTACTAATCAACTAAAAGAAAAAATAGCCAAAAAAGTGAGAATTTCAACAAAAAGAAGGAAAAATTTGAAAGCACTGGAAAGACATTTGAAGAACACAATGACCAAACTAAAAAAATGCACTAGAGAGACTAAAGAATAGATTACATCAAACTGATCAAAAGGATAAGTAAATTTAAAAACAGGTCACTAAAAATAATTAGTTACAAGAAAAAAACAAAAAACAAGAATTAAGAATAACAGAGAAAATTTAAGGCATTTATGGTATACCATTCAGCAGTTCAATATAAATATTGCAAAGTTCAAGAGAAATGACACAATAAGAGACCCAAAAGTTTGTTCAAAAAGAAATAATAATGAATGTAAAAAATCTCCAAATCTGTGGAAGAAAAAGGACAGCCACATCTAAGCAGCCCAAACAGCATAACTCAAAATTAATCCATCAAAATTCACACAGAGACACACTATAATCAATTGTCAAAATTAGATTTTTGAAAACAGCAAGAGAAAGTCAATATTCCAAATACAAAGGAATTCTCGTAAGAATAACAAAAGATTTTCATCAGAAATCTAAAAGTTACAAAGAGCAGGATGAGGTATTCCAAATGAAGAAAAAAAACTTGCTAAGACTATTAAATCCAACAAAATCATCCTTATAACAATAGAGATGAGTATGGTGACACAAACCAGTA
The DNA here is from genome assembly GCA_004027295.1 of Dolichotis patagonum. Classification (NCBI taxonomy): domain Eukaryota; kingdom Metazoa; phylum Chordata; class Mammalia; order Rodentia; family Caviidae; genus Dolichotis; species Dolichotis patagonum. The sequence continues at coordinate 8,181 of PVJX010036860.1, read as the reverse complement.
ATCCCAGCTTCTTGGGAGGCTGAGGCAAGTGGATCAACCCTCAATGATACTGCAAGGAAGTAAATAAAGTTAAAAGTAATGTAAAATAAAATAAAAATAAGAAGAAGCCTTTCCCAGACAAACAAAAGCTGAAGGAATTCATTCCCATTATACAGGTCATAACAAGAAATGCTAAAGGACATTTTAAATGGAAAAGACTTATATAGCAACATGGAAGTATAAAGCTCACTGGTTGTCTTTGTTACTTTTTTCTCTAGTTGTTGAGAAAAAATACCTGACTCCTAAAATTAGGGAAGGGAAGGTTTATTTCCTACTGGTTGGAGGTTTCAGTCCATACTCAGTTGGCTCCAAGGCAAAATAACATGGCTGAGGGGCAGCGGTTCATGGTGGCCCACAAACAGGAAGCATGAACAGAAAAGAGAAAGACTTGCCTTCTTCCCACTCTTACACTGTATGCTGGCTCTGGCCTTGGGTGGGTGTAACACTCACACCACCAATCTAAGTGCTAGACAACAAACCAATCATAAATACTAGATTCAGCCACGTCCATGATTGCGCGAGACTTGGGGGGGGGCATTTGGTATAAACCATAACACTGGTAAATGTAAAGACGTAAATAAATATAAAACAGTAGATTACCCTAATGGTGATGAGCAAATAACTTAAGGAGTTAAAAGATAAACATATTTAAAAATAAGTGAAACGATAACTCCTGTTTCCTTTCCACTGCTATTCACAGGACACTCCTGACACTAGTTGTGAATCTCTCAGACCAATTAATGCTAACACTGAAGGGAGTTTGCAGACTCTACATGTTAAGAAACCAGTCCCACAAAACTGTCTATCCACACACCTACCAAGGTCTGATCAGGGCCCCAGTCACCTAGTCAAGGGTATGACAAAGGATAAAAGAGACAGTGACAGTAATTTAGAATGGCAGCAGGTCCAGAGGTTCAGAGTTTTGATCAGGCTCACACCAAGAACCTATGAACTCTTCATTCTTTATTGGATGGACACAGCTTTTTCAAGAAGTGTGTAAGGAGATCCTGGAAATAGATGAGTGGAGGGCACTGATGTGAGCAAGGAATAGTAAGAAAGAAAGAATTATGCCATTGATTAACGGGAAACCTGTGTTTCTCTGGGGTTAATATTTACTTCCGTAGAATTTTGTACTGGAGTCACAGCTGAAATGCTATCTTGCTTTTTGAGATGTTGCAGTATCATGGGTTTTAGAAACCTTTACCTAGAGCAGTGGCGCATGAAGTTTCATTTCCTCATGCCAACTGCTGGCCACCAGGCAAGGCACGTAAGCCGAGGACAGGTTCAAACTTTTAATGTAGAAAACCAATTTATGGATTTGTAGCTTTCTCAGAGTGGTCTCCGTCACACACATGCTTTCAGCAAAGTCAGAACTGGTGATTCCTCAGCTTACTCACTACTTCTGTCTCAACTGAGATGTTTCTCATGAGCCCTGGAGTCTGATTATTTGATAAAACAGCTCTCAGAACTCAATAAAAATGACTTACTTGATTAATCTTTATTACAAATGAATAAAGATATTACAAATGAATTAAAGATGGCAAGATATGTGAGTGAAATCTAGAAGGATTGCAGGCATAAAAGCTTCTTTCTCTGTGGAATTTTGTGATGTGCCATCCTGCTGACAAATGGATAGGATCTGGAAATGTTCTGAATCCTATCCATCCTTTTGTTTTATAATGGGGGTTTTAATAAATCTGAATTACTTATTAAGTTACTGGCCACTGGTAGCTAATTTAATTTCTACTTCATCTATCCATGGAAATCAGGATGGGGAGAAAAGTTCTCTCTATTCACATGGTTGACTCCTGTGGTAACCAGAACTCATCCTGTGCTTACCTATCGGCTTAGTGAAAGTCATCTAATTAACATAAACTCAGATGTGGTTGAAAAGGCTTTTTTCTATGAATAACAAAAACCACATTTTTATCTTTGTCACTCTGGAATTGTTTCATGAAGCAAAACTCCAGAATATTGGAAACCCAAATATCATAATAAAACATCTTCTTACTGCTTTAGTAAATTTAGGAAACAATAAGAATTTTAAGACCTATAGGTCAGAACCATGGGCAGACATAAAATTACATACTTGATATCATATCCCAATAGGCATAATTTAAAATATGTTGAAAGATACACAATATAAATATGTGTAAATTTTTACAACAATAACAAATTAAGGAGGAATAAATTATATTGTAGAATACTGAGTTCAATTGAGATTTAGATGTTAATAATTTAAAATAGACTATATGTCACAAAGTAACCACACAAAAATATACCCATAAAGTTACAAAAAGGTAGAGAATCAAACCATATTAAAATAAAAAATGAACAAAGCACTAAAGAGTACAATAAGAGAGGAAAAACAACAAAAGAATAATAAAACTAACATAAAACATCTAGTAAAATGGATACACTAAATCTTTCCATATCATTAATTACTATAAATATTAATGGATTAAACTCCCTGATCAAACATCAAAGTGTGAACCAGGCACAGTGACACATGACAAGCATACCAGCACTTTATTAGGCTAAGGCAGGTGGACCACAACTGTGAACATAGCCTGGGCAATTTAGCAATTTAGATAGGCCCTGTCACTAAATTTAAAAAAAAAAAAAAGGCTAGAGATATAGCTCAATGTTATGGCTCTGGATTTAATCCCCAGTATCATACACACTAAAAAGTAGTCATAGGGTGGCTGAATGAATTTTTTATACAAAGCTCATTTTAGATTTAAGGATCCATAAATGCAAAATGAATGAAAGAAGGTATTTTATGCAAATGATAGCCAAAAGAATGCACTGGTTAATACATTTATCAGATAATATTAGATGTTAACTAGAAAAGGTTAAAACAGATAAATGAAGTTATTAAACAATGTAAGACAGTCAATTCACCAAGAAAATATGATAATTATAAATAGATATGAACTCAACATCTGAGAACTTAAGTATATAAAGAATTAATAAAATTGAAAGCATAAACAAGAATAGTTTAGGAGACTTCATCATTCCACTTTAAATAATGATAAGAACATTCATAACAGCATCAACACAGAAACAAAAGACTTGCACAGCAATATAGACTAAATGGAACATGCACGCGCGCGCGCGCACACACACACACACACACACACACTATTATAGCTAACAAAAGCACATTTTACAATACTGTCTTTTCAAGTACATACAAGATATTTCTCCAGAATAGACTTTTCTCTGTCTCTGTCTCTGTCTCTTTCTGTCACTCTCTGTCCCTCCTCCCCACTTTACACACACACACACACACACACACACACAGAGACTTAATAAATTTGAGAAAATTGAAATCATACTAAATATCTTTTCTGATCACAGTGGAATAAAACCAGGAATCAATAGCATAAGAAACAGTGGAAAAAATCACAAATATGTATAAATTTAATAGTTTTCTCCTTTTTTTTATTTTTGTGGTCTTGCCATGTAATCTAGGCTGGCCTTAAGGTTATTATGTCACCAGTATCTGCTTGGCTTCTCGTGAAGTTCTCATGTAGGAAAGTGGAAGATAAATTAGAAACTCGCAGAGAGGTAAAACATGAGGGGTAACTATGTTTCAGTAACAATATGCTTTTATGGTAACTACCTACACCCTGTGGAAACAAGAACTTATTCCTGTAAGACTGCATGCATTTATTTATGAAGGCCACATCTGTATGACCCAAACACACCCCTTTAGGTCCCACCTACCAACATAGTTGCAATGACAAATTAAATTTCAAAGGGAATTGTGGTAAGGACATACTATATTTAAATCACAGAGAGTGGATAGTTCCATGTGGAATAATGAAAGTAACTGAAACTTGATCCTACACTGTACACAAAAACCAATTCAAAATGGAAAATTGTAAACATTTAAATTTGAGATTGTAACACATAGAAAACATAGGAAAAGTTTCATGGCATTAATGTTGGCAGTTATTTCATGGACATGTCATCAAGAACACGGTTAACGAGGACAGAAATAAAGAAGATTTCAGCATACAAAAAAAGCTTCTGCACATAAAAAAGGAAAAACAGAATTAAGTGGCATTTTATGACAAGGAAGAAATACTTTAAAATTGCATATATGGCATAAAGGAATAATGTCCAAAATATGTAACAAATATTTTCTACTCAATAGTAAATAAACTAATGACCTTTTAAAACATAAGCAAAGGAACTGAATACAAATTTCTTCATGAAGACATGCAAATGGCCATCAGGTATAGGAAAAGATGCTGTATATTATTAATCATCAGAAGAAAGCAAATAAAAACAAATATGAGTTAACAAATGTAGGTAATGCTGTGAAAATGTGAAGATGTTGGAACTATTGTACTACGTTGATGGTAATGCAAAATGATGTAGCTGCTGTAGAGAAAAGTTTGAACATTTCTCAAACACATAAAACTAGAACTACCATACAATACAGACATTTCATTTCTGAGCATTTATTAAAAAGCAAAAACTAAATTAAGACTTTAAGAGATATGCTCTAGATAGCACTATTGACATTGGCCAAAATGTGGAAACAAAGTTAATGTCAATTAACAGATGAATAAATCAAAAAAATCGGTATATAAATGCAACAGGATATTATTCAGTTGTAAAAAAGAAAAGAAGGAAATTCTGAAATATGCAACAGCAATGATAAATTGTAAGGCCATTATACTAAGTGGAATAAGCCAGTCACAGAAAGGTAAACACTAGATGATTCTTCTCATATGAAGTATCTAAAACAATCAGATTTACAAGGTCAAATGATTGGAGAGAAAGGAAAGAGAAGACTTACTAATCAACAAGTATACAATTTCAGTTAAGCAAGATGCATAAGATTCAGAGTTCTGTTGTAGAGCACTATACATAGAGTCAAAAATTTATTGTCTACTTAACTAATGTTAAGAGAGTAGATTTCATGTCAAATGTTATTACAATGAAACTGCCTTTATCTAGTTTCCAAACTAGCACATATCATATATTTTTGATAACTGCAAATTTAATGTCTTCATTCTGTTGACGTACTAAAGAAATTACAAGAGAGCTGAGATAGTGTCTTGTGTTTTTTCAAATTTGTATCCTCAGTTCCAGACTTGGCCTTAAAACTAAGTTCTCTACCAGATTTATGAATCAATAAGGCAAATACATAACAGAACACCACCAATGAAGGAGGAGGAGATATTTGTTGACAATAAAGTAGACTAAGAGTAATTTATTCACTATTTTAAAAATATAAAGAAAACACTGAATAGATAAAATGTACAAAGATGAGAAAAATAATTCATGAAAGTATAAATAGGACTTGTTAAGAAATGCATGCATAAAAATTCAGCCCCCCCTTCAATCAAATCTTCTCTTCTGTATGGAAAATAACACAAAAGATTTTGATTGTGTCTCTAGTAGAAGGCAATTCTAACAGGTTGGCAAGAGTGTGGTGAAAGGGACAATCTCTTAAGATTTTTATAGAAGTACAGATTGATTCAAATATTTTCTTAAAATTTCTTGATATATAATCTCAATAATTACACCCTTATTAATTCTTCCTTTAAAAATCTTAAACATAGAAAATTTGTAAAACTATACAAAGAAACATTATTTTTATCATTAACAAAATTAGGAACAATCTAGGTACTCAACATAGTACACTATATAAGATATGGTGTATCCTCTAATTACAATATCTTACAATTTTTATCTAGATTAGTAAGGAGCAATAAAAATATCCTTATAAATGAAAAATAAAAAATATAGAATTATAAATGCAGTGTGATTAAGTATGCCAAAAATGGTAAGTAGGGAAAAGTGCTGAAAATATTTTTATTTAACTAGCAGTCACAATTATTCAGTAAAAACAGAACTTGGACCTGAACTAGTCTTAAACTTCCACTTTCTTTGTTTATGAAAGCTGCTCTAATCACCATACTTCTGTTATAATGAAATAAAATGCTTTCCATTGACTGCTTTTGATATTTTGATAGGTGTTTTGGGAGGAATTAGAGAAATGAATAGTCACAATGACTCAAAACCATGCAATTTATGCATGTTTCCTTTGCACATTATCCTTATTATTCTTAAGAGGCTACTAACTAAAATTCTTTTGCAATAGTTAGTATCATAAAAAAATCATCAAATGTACTTCTTATAAACCATTCCAATTATTCAAAAAGAAAAAATTTAATAGTTGGAAATGTCCGTGTTGTTATATGCTATAAAATAGGCTATGGCTTAACTCCAAGTAAATGAATGGAGCAGATTGATAGAAAATTTAGCTACCAAATTACAAAATCATGGAAAAATCTCACAGTGCAATTTCAAAAGGAATGACTGGGTCAAAGCAGACATCAAGATCACGCAAGAGATTTCATGGAGGAAATATCTGTGAGAGAAAAATAAAGCAGCAGCCAGAAGTGGCTTGGAGAGCTATGTGAGGCCATGTATGCTGTATGTCTAACCCTTCCAAAGAAATGAGGGAATGATGGGAAGCATCGTACAATGCAGCCCAATTCCAAGGAAGTTCTGCAAGGTTGCTGGGGTCCTAGAACAAAGAGTCCCACCAATTAAAGGAGTTCTTCCTAACAAAGGAATCCCTGCCTTAGTTTATTCTAACTTGTTTACTCACAGTCTTGGGGAAGCCCATGTTCAGTGTGTGGATGCAACTTTGTATTTAGGGTACAGGAGCTGGGACATCAGCAACAGGAACTCTTAGAGGATTTTTTTATGATTGCTACAGGGATCAATATTTAACTACATTCAAAATATAACATCTTAGTTTATATTAAAGAATCCATTGCATTGCTTGCTCAAAGTATTTATCATTATTTGGTGGAATTTTATTTGTTTTAATTCTATTTTACTTTATTTCAGTCTATTTTTGCACTACTGGGGACTGAACACAGGACCTCCACACTGAGCTACATCCCCGAGCCCTTTTTATTTCTTATTTTATTTTAATTTTTTTGAGTCAGTTCTCACTAAGTTGCTCAGGTACTCATCACTTCTCACGAATGTAGAACACGCTGCGAGATAAATATCTCATGAGAACATCCTACTGCAATAGCTAGCAAAGTTACATATCCTATTGTGTTTAGAAAACTAGACATCAAAAAGCCAAAGGAACCACCAAAATTAATGTCAAATAACTGAGACGACTCTCAAGTCATTGTTCTTTTAGTATGTCTCATATATTGACATACATAATAATAAAATATGAATTCTAGAACATTAGCATCAATAATATGCAAAACTCCAAAGTAAAAGGGTTCTCTAGACCACTTTTGTATAGGCAAATTCAGATTTCAGAGATAAGTATATCTACTTCAGAACAAGATTAAATGATCGAGCTGTCATACGCTTTCCTGCAAGACAATGAATTTTGCATTCCTTATTTGAATTTCTTATATGGTAAATGGAAAGAAACATTAAGGTTTTCTTCCTTAAATCTTGAGAATATTTGCTCTATTCTGAGATTCAATGAGAGAATAGGAATTTAACATGTCTTTGGCTAATAGGCAACAAGATGATGATTACTGCACTTAAAATAACTCTCAACTCCAAATATTCTGCTCTAATCCACAAAGAGAAGTTTTCTCTATTTAATTCCATCCATATAATTGATACTTTTTTTGGATAATTTATACCTTAAAAATAAATGTTTCTTTTCTTTCCAGGCTTTATGAGAATAATCCTTGTTATTTATTAAGTAAAATTTTGGAGTGAGAAAATTAATGACACTTGAAAATTGAAGTGGCCCTGAAGCAAGGCCAGCTATAGCTGCTGGTTTCAAACAGGAGCCTAAAGAGAATTCTTTCTGTGATCTGTTGGCCATTTTAGAACTTTGGAAATGGAGTGGTCAATTCATCAGAAAGAAATAGCAGGTGAGTATGGAGGACTTTGGGGGGCCTGCGGGGAGAGACCCTGGAGCCTTGGGACCTGCACCATGCGGTTGACTCGGGGTGCCAGGAGAACAAGGAGCTCCTCCCCTCTCTGGGTGGCAGCTGTGAGTGTGGCAGATTTTTAGCAGCCCGAAGGAGAGAGACCCTGGCACATGGGGACCTGCACAGTGCAGTTGACTCGGGGTGCCCGGAGAACAAGGAACTTCCCCCCTCTCTGGGGGCAGCTGAG
>PVJX010036859.1:0-17410 GCA_004027295.1 Dolichotis patagonum | reverse complement strand
GCATTGAGATTTCATCTCACCTCAGAAAGACTGGTTACCATCAAGAAAACAACTTATAACAAATGTTATAACCACTTATAACGAGGCTGCAGGGAAAAAGGAACATTTCTCCATTTTTCGTGGGAATGCAGACTGGTGCAACCACTATGGAGATCAGCACGGAGATTCCTCAAAAAACTAGGATTATAAATTCCATTTAATCCAGCTCTTCACCTCCTTGCTATTTTCCCAGAAAAATTTAAAAAGTCATGCAGACTGGTGCAACCACTGTGGAGATCAGCATGGAGATTCCTCAAAAAACTAGGATTGTAAATTCCATTTAATCCAGCTCTTCACCTCCTTGCTATTTTCCCAGAAAAATTTAAAAAGTCATGTCACAGTGATATATGTGCACCCATGTTCATAGCAGCACAATTTGTGATAGCTAAATCTTGGAAAAAACCAAAATGCCCATCAACTGCAGAGTGGATGAAAAAAATGTGGTATTTTTATACAATGGGATACTACTCAGCTATAAAAAATGATGATCTTGAGGCCTTTATTGGTAAATGGAGGCAACTTGAGAATATCCTCATTAGTAAAATAAACAAGACTCACATTAGTAAACATCACATTGTATCTCTAGTGTAAAAAATAATAAGAATGGACAGAATAATGGTATCCAAAAGGTATAATAGATACAAAAGTATAATAGATATAATGGATATTGTAAAGTGTAAGGGAAGGAAAGTGCTCTAAAGGATATAATGCTATGTATAGTATGTAAAATAGATGACCATATTACTGAGCATTTGTTAGATCATTTAACACAAGAGTTTGTACTGTCAATGTTTGAGAGTCTAGCTACATTTTGTACTTTGACATTGTAACTTTAACAACTATTGTTAACAGTATGTAATGTATTAACTAGCAATTTTATGATGTTAATTTTTTTGAACTTTGTATTCTACTATTCTTATTGGTTTTTCTATTTTGTCTTTTTAAATATTCTTTTCTTTCTCCTTTAAAATCAAATAAAAAAGAAAGACCAAATAATACCCAAAGGCTGAAAATAATAAAACAAAAAAGCAAAATTCAATTTCAAACATCTAGCCCATCAGGAGCAAGTACAGGTGACACTGAAATAGAGGACATTAAAAGTCATACTCCAGAAATCTCTGAAAAGATAGCAAATGAAATAAACAAATCCATGAGGCTACAGAGGAAATCAACTTAGAAATAGTTTCTCACATAAAGACAGAAATAACAACCTTAGTAAAGGAGCTGATCAGCATAGCCAGAGAAGAAATAGATTTAAAAAAATACAGAAACATGGGAATGTGATTGAAACCTTGAATGAACAATATAGAAAACAAGCATAATCAAAGAAACAAATTCAAAGAGATATCCAAGAAACTAAAACTTCTATTGAAAGTTGGCAAAACTGTTTAAATGAAGCTGAGGATAGAATTTTGGACCTTTAGGATAGCATCACAGTCAGCAATCATGAAAGAGTAGAACTTTTACAAACAACAAAACAAAATGAAATGACAATACAGCAGCTTCAGGATGATGCCAAGAGAAATAATATAAGACTAATAGGCATCAATGAAGATGCAGAGGTCAATATAAATGACATAGGTAAACTATTCACAGAATAGCAGAAAATTTCCCAAATTTGGGGGAAAAATCCAATATACAGATAAGTGAGGCATATAGAATGCCAAACAGTCACAACCAACATAAATCTACACGCAGACATATAATAATTAGAATCCCAGTCATACAATATAAAAACAGAATACTAAAAGATGTTAGAGAACAGACACAACTCACCTATCAAGGAAAGCCCATCAGAATCACGATAGACTTTTAAGTGCAATCCTTCAAGTTAAGATGAGCTCTGAGTGAAATATTTCAAGCCCTAAAATAAATCAACTTTCAACCCAGACTGATGTAACCAGCAAAACTGTCTTTCAAATTTAATGGAGAAACAAGATACCTCCATGACAAAGAATAACTGAAGAAATTCATGTCCACCAAACCAACCCTAGAAAGAGTATTAAAAGACATACTAGATAGAGACAAAAATGACCAGAATCTCTAGAACAGCAGAAAGACACAACTAGGCAGGGCAAGCAATTAAACAAGGGGGAAAAGCAGAAAACAAATAACAGAAACATAACATGCCAAAGTTGAGGCAGTACATATCACTTATATCCATAAATATAAATGACCTCAATTTGCCTATCAAAAGAAATAGTTTGACATAATGGATCAAGAAACAGGAATCCCACAACATGCTGTATTCAAGAAACATACCTGATACAAAAGGAAACTCATAGATTAAAAATCAAAGGATGGAAAACAATATTCCATGCAATGGGAACCCCAAAAGAGCAGGGCTAACTATTCTATTTGTAGACAAAGTGAACTTCAACCTAAAATGATTAAAAGAGATAAAGAAAGTCACTACATATTTGTTAGTGGAAAATTTCAAGAAGAAGAACTAACAATTATAAATATATATGCACTAAACACAGGAGCACCCAACTATATAAGACCAATACTAATGGACATGAAAAATCAAATACACAAGAACAAAATTGTAATAGAAGACCTTAACACTGCACTGTCACAAAAACATAGGTCAACTAGACAAACAGTCAGCAAGGAAATAATAGAACTGAATCATACCTGTGAGCAATTGGAATTAGTAGATGTTTACAGAGTATTCCACCCAACCACATCAGAATATACATTCTTCTCAGCTGCTCAGGAGACATTCTCCAAAATAGACCATATATTAACTCATAAAATATTCTTAAGTAAATGCAAAGGGACTGAAATTATCCCATGTATAGTATCTGATCATAGTGCACTGAAATTGGACATTAATGGTGAAAGATATTACAAAACTGGCATAAATACATGGAAATTAAAGAACAACCTTCTGAACAACCAGTGAGCTATAGACAAAACCAAAGAAGAAATAAAACAATACTTATAATTTTTAAAAAATGAATACAATATACTGTAACCTGTGGGATTCAATAAAAGCAGTCCTAAGAGGGAAATATATAGCAATAAATAGTCACGTCAAGAAAATAGAATGAACACAAATAAATAACCTGATGCTATATCTCAACCTTCTAGAAAAGGAAGAGGAAGTCAAACCCAAAGCTCATAGAACAGAGGAAATTTTAAAGATCAGAACAGAAATTAATGCAATTGAAACTAAAAAAAATTACAAAGAATTAATGAATCAAAGAGTTGGTTTTTTGAGAAAATAAACAAAACTGATAAACCTCTAGACAACCCTATTAAGCAAAAGAAAGAAAAAAAAAAACCAAATTCACGCAATAAGGACTGAAAAGAGAGAAATCACTACAGATCCCAGGGTAATTGAAAAATCATGAATACTTACTTTGAAAATCTCTACTCACATAGAGTGGAAAAAACAGAGGAAAAAGACAGATTTCTAGAAACATATGAACTACTAAAGCTCAATCAGGAAGATACAACATATTTTGAATAACCCAATATCAGCTATTGAAATTGAAAACGTCATTTAAAACTTACCAACAAAGAAAAACCCAGATCCTAATAGATTAATGGCTGAATTCTACAAGAAATTTAGAGAAGAGTTGACTCTAATACTCCTTAAACTTTTCAGTGAAATCAAAAGAGAAGCAATCCTACCTAACTCATTCTTGGAGGCAAGTATCACTCAGATACCAAAACCAGAGAAAGACCCACCAAAAAAGAACTATAGGCCAATCTCACTAATGAACATTGATGCAAAGATTTTCAATAAAATACTGGCAAATAGAATGCAGCAAATCATCAAGAAGATTATACACCAGGCCCAAGTAGGATTTATTCCAGGAATGCAGGGATGGTTTAACATATGCAAATCAATAAATGTAATACACCACATCAACAGAGCCAAAAACAAAAACCACATGATCATCTCAATAGATGCAGAAAAAGTTTTTGATAAACTCCAATATCTGTTCATGATAAAAGCCCTACAGAAACATGGAATAGATGGTATGTACCTCAACCTCATAAAGGCCATCTATTTCAAACCAACAGCCAACATTATACAAAATGGACAAAAACTGCCTAATACTCTAAAATCAGGAACAAGACAAGGATGTCCACTATCACCATTCCCATCCAATATAGTTCTGGAAACATTAGCCAGAGCAATCAGACAAGAGAGAGAAGTAAAAGGAATAAAGATAGGAAAGGAAGAAGTTAAATTATCATTATTTGCTGATGACATGATACTTTATATAGAAGACCCCAAAAACTCCATTAAAAGACTAATAATAAATTCAGCAGTGTAGCTGGATACAAAGTCAATGCTCAAAAATCAATAGCATTCCTGTACACAAACAAAAAATCCACTGAGAGAGAAATTATGGAAATATCACCTTTCACAGTAGCACCTAAAAGAATGAAATATCTAGGAATCAACCTAACCAAGAATATAAAAGACCTATGTGTTGAAAATCATACTACTCTATAAAAAGAGATTGAAGAGGATATTAGAAAATGGAAGGATATTCCTTGCCCTTGATTAGGAAGAGCCAACATTGTGTAAATGGCCATACTTCCAAAACGGTTATACAGATTTAATGGAATCCCAATCAAAATACCACTAACATACCTCACAGATCTAGAGAAAACACTTCTAAAATTTATTTGGAAACAAAAGAAACCTAGAATAGCAAAGGTGATTCTGGGCTACAAATGCAAAGCAGGAGGCATCTCAATTCCTGATTTGAAATTATACTACAAAGCCACAGTGATAAAATCAGCATAGTACTGGCAAACAAATAGATCTGAGGACCAATGGAACAAGTTAGAAGATGCAAACACAATTACAAAAACACTCAGCCATATGATATTTGACAAAGGGGCTAAACATGTTCACTGGAAAAAGGATAGCCTCTTTAATAAATGGTGTTGGAAAAATTGGCTTTCACATGCCAAAGACTGAAACTAGACCCACGCTGATCACCATGTACCTAACTAAAATCAAAATGGATCAAAGATCTAAATATTAAAACAGAAACACTAAATCTATTGGAAGGCAAAGCAGGTAGGAAACTTGGAGACATAGGGGTAGGCAGAAAATTCATGAACAAAATGCAAATTGCATGGGAAATATTTCAAAGAATCAACTACTGGGATCTCATATTATCAAAAAGGTTTTGCACTTCAAAAGAAATCACCAACAAAGTGAAAAGAAAACCCACAGAATGGGAAAGAATTACAGCTGACATTCCCTTAGACAAAGCTCTTATATCCAGAATATATAAAGAATTGAAAAATATCAGGATCCCCAATTCAAAGACCCTTTCCAAAAATGGCCATCTGAGATGAGAACACATTTCTCAGATGAAGATAGACAAATGGCCATCACTGGTCATTTGAGAAATGCAAATTTAAACAGCATTGAGATTTCATCTCACTCTGGAAAGAATGGTTTCAATCAAGAAATCAACTGATAATAAATGTTGGTGAGGCTGTGGGGAAAAAGAAATGCTTCTCCACTGTTGAGTGTAGACTGATGCAGCCACTGTGGAAATCAATATGGAGATTCCTCAAAAAACTAGGATTGGAAGTTCTTTCAATCCAGCTATTCCCCTCCTGGGTATTTTCCAGAAAAATTGAAAAAATCATGTCACAGTGATATATGTGCACCCATGTTTATAGCAGCACAATTTGTAATAGCTAAATCTTGGAAACAACCAAAATGCCCATCAACTGCAGAGTGCATGAAAAACATGTGGTATTTTTACACAATGGAATATTACTCAGCTATAAAAAGGATGATCCTGAGGCTTTTATAAGTAAATCAAGGTAACTTGAGACTATCCTCATAAGTGAAATAAATAAGACCCACGTTTGTAAATATCACATTGTCTCCATTGTCTAAAAATAATAAAAAACTGAAAGAGTAATAAGATCCAAAATGTATAATAGAAATTGTGAAAGTGAAAGGGAGGGAAAGTGCTCTAAAGAATGTAACTGTATGTATGTTTAAGTGTGTAAGATAGATGACCACATTACTAAGTTTCCATTAGATCATTGAACAGAATGGTTTGCACTGTGAATGTTTGAGTATCTGTCCACCTTTGATCCTTCAATTTTGTAACTTGAACAAATATTTCTAAGAGGACAATATGTAACTCATCAACTAATTTCTTAGTATTAATATTTTTCTTCAAAGTTATGTATTACCTCTACCCATTTTTCCGCTTTGTCTTGTTTCTTTCTTTTTTTAAATAAAAAAGATACAAAAAAAAGAAAAGAAAAAAAATTGATTTTTCTGTAAAGTTATTAGAATTTTAAGTAGTTTGTTATTTCAAGACAAAATCTATTTTCTTCTTTCCTCTTTTAATTTAAAGGATAAATAAGCTTACATAATTGGAAAAACAATATTAGTAAATTTTCTTGGCTAGCCTTGTGTAAGCAAAACAAGAAAGCATATAGTGCTGGGCTTTTTAGACAAGATCAGGCTTGTTCAGGGTGGTATGGCCGTAGACGTGCTGGGCTTTAAAAAACTATGTCTAAAGTCATTTATTTTAAGGATAGGGCAAAGAAGGACATTTGAAACTGAGTGTGGAGTGGAGGTATACAGGAGAATTGAAAGACTAAGAGAAGGAATCTACTAGTTTGGGAAATTTTATCTTTACCTAGTTGTCACCCTCGTCAGTGTTTTGCTTTCCACTCCTCATTTCCCAGAATCCTTTTACTTTTTAAACCTTTCTTTTATTCCTTAAGTCTATAACATGTATGTCCATATGGAAATTACTTACAATGGCTGTCAAGCAAATTAAGAAAGAAGATTTAAAAAAATCTGTGAGTATACATGTTAGCAAGATAAAACCCACATGAGTATGAAAAAACATAACCATTCTACAGCAGGAGCAAACTTGAGTTTCATGACACAGATACTGATAGCATGACTTTGATAGAGGATTACAAGAAATAATAAAAAAAAGTCTGTCATTTAGGCAACTTTCTCTTCAAAATGATACTGACATTTATGTACTTTGCAGGTAGGCAGAACTTGAACATAAAACTAGTACAGTCTTTTCATATGGTCACATATGCTAAATTGATAACTGGGAAGTTGTTAATGTTTTCATAAAGAGATAGACCAAAAATAATATATTTCAATTCAAATCACTTACATTTAATAATAGGTGCAGGAGAAAAAGACAAATCCATAAGTTTAGGACAATTATAACTGTACTAACAAATTATTATTATTGCAATAAGACTGCCTATATTGATCTCAAATTCATGATCCTCCCACTTCACCTTCTCAAGGTTAAAGATTTGAATACTGTCCAGTTAAACCACATTAGAAGACAGTTTGAAGAACTATAGTTAAGACAAATCTTGTTTTCTTAAGGTTGCTGATTGCTTTTCAGATATTATTTCTTTCTCTAAAGCACTAGCCAACAAATTAGATAAATTTTTATGGAATAAATAAACCAAAAGGATTTAACATTATTTTAAAAACCAGAAAAACCACATCTGATGAGACTGAGCAACAGTAATAAAATAGGGCAGTAAAATTCTTGGAATGAATTTAATCCTTATATGATCATTAACTTTATAAGACTCAAATGCTAAGGAATTTCAAAGAAACTAGCTTCCTTTTAAGGTGTTCCAGCTACAACTGAGAATTATAAAGAAGGAGTAGAAGATGACTGAGCAATGCTATCAATAAAACAGATAAAGAGATTTAATATATATTACATGTTTAGAATAAAAGAAAATTGAAAGAAAATAAAAGTTCCATTTAGAATGTCAAGTTGTTTTTCTAAGTTAACATTATTTTATTATTATGTACTAAAACATAAAGTCACATAGTAACAAATTTGACTAAGCTAGGGGCCATTCTTAGGATATCAGATGCATTTCTTTTGGAGAATATTAAAGCAACTTATTCAACTTTCATTGATTATATTTTTATTTAAACACTAAGAAAAATAAAATTATACTAAAGTCAGGTATCTTGACATGCACATTATACTTAAAGGTGAACCAACAACAAAAGGTTAAAGGAAAAATTCTTAAGCATGTATTAAAGATTTAGTAATAAAAATTTTTCCATTTGTAAAGAACTTCCCTGATGCAAGAATTATGAACAATTGAGTTATTGCATTACAAAGGTTTTTGAGTTTCAAACTTTGTATAGTTCATGGATAGACTGCCATTTTTTGAAGTTAAAGTATAATTCTGGTTAAGTGGACAAACCAGCTGAGATGAGCTTTTTCTGTTTCTATCTGTTTGGTCATTCTCTGACAAATACGCCACCCACCAGCGTATATGAGTTAGAAGACAATGTTAAGTAGCAAAGGGAGTAAAATTTCCATTTAAGAATCCTTTCATAACTTCTCCTGGTCTAGAAGTAATGAAGAGAATTAGAAATTTGTTTTATTCTTACCTGAGATTAAAACAGTGTCCAACAGTAGAAGCAATATCCTGAATCTGGACTCCTGTTGAATCACTTGCGTCTGCTCGGGAATGTAAGTTCAGGGTCCAAAGCTGTTCCCTGAGGAGGATGTGTAGGTTTCCTACCCTATTAGATGGCAGTGTCAGACTTCTGTGCTTGCTTAGTAATCATAGTTGGGATGGGCATTCTGTTTCAACTTTAGCTTCCACTCCTGATGCTTTTCAGTCATTAACTAACTTTGCACTAACAGTCTGAGAATACTAGGCATCCTATTCATATGCAAATACTCTCCAAACAGGAGCACATAGAAGATAGACTGAAAATCCCACTACTATCCATAGCCTGTGAGTGACTGGAGCTTGTTTGTTACAGCTATTGGTCTCTTTTTCTTTTGATAACCTTATATACTGTATATGTGCACCAAGAAATGCTATTGCAGGAGCATCATGGTACCCTCTATTGATTGTTAGTGCTTTGGAGAACATTTCCCCATTATTCCATTAGAATAGTTAGGTTCATGCTTTTTTTAATGTGAAGAATTTTAAACTAGGTGATTTTCCCCAAGAAACATAATTTTATTTTTAGATATTAATAACAGGTTTTAATAAATGGGTATTATCATAATCTTCATAATAATAATCTTTATTATTTGTATATGTCTGAAATATATCATAAATTTGAACAGCAATAAAAAGTTCTAATTCAGTTATAATAATGGCAAAAAATAAAAATATTAATAATAACCAGTTTGAGTAAGTTTTGGAAAGTGTATAAAGAAGTTAAATTCTTATGCACATTTTAGTCAGCATATGAATTGGCTCAATCTTTTTGAAAAGTAATTTAAGAAAATGCTCATAGTCCATATTTCAAATGTGAAAGATAAGACAATACAGTTTTGAAAGATAACATGGTCTCTATGACCTCAAGATAGGTAAGATTTTTGTCAAATGAGATACAGAAATAATTAACCATAAATGACCAAGAAACAAAAAATCAAACAAAAGGAATAAATTGTTCATAAAAATATACCACTAATAGGAAAAAAATAAAAGCCACAGTAGAGAAGATATACTGCAATATACATGAATGACAAGGAGCTCATATTTAAAATAATAAATAAAATCTTACCAATCAATTAAAAACTAGGACAGATAATCCTATATAAGAATACACCAGAGGTTGGAACAGGCACTTTGCAAAAAAAAAAAAAAAAATCCACATGGCCAGAAATCATGTGTTCAGAGAACTGTAAATTAAAAACACAAGATAGTCTTACATATTTACTAGGATGGCAGATATTAAAAAGGCTGACAATATTTAAAGTGTGAGTGAGGATATGAAGCAACTGGAAATCTAATATACAGCGGATATGAATGGTAAATGTTTTTATCACCTTAGAAAAGCCATTAAATCTACTCAACAAAAAGCATAGATATTTGTGCCATAGATTTAAACAGACTATTCATAGTGGCATTATTTAACCATTAATATCTAAATGTATATCATAGAATCGATAACTATATGGTAGTATATCTGTAAATCAAATAATCTTCAGGAAAAAGAAAAGAAAAATTTGCTCATCCAACAACATGATGAATTTATAGCCATAACATTGATTGAAATAAAGTGAAAGAAGTCAGGTACAACAGAATACACAGGAATAAACATCAAATAGTGTCACGTATACAGCATACACAAATTGAACTAATCATCTGTGGTAGTAAAAATATGGCTACTTCCTAGAAAAGGGAAAGGAATAACGCTAGGTACAAAGCAGAGAGGAGTACTTCTACAGCCTTCATAATGTTTTATTTCTCAAACTGAGTAATAGTTACAGAGGTGTGATGACTTTGTAAAAATTTATTAAGCTGTATTTTTTTATTAATTCAGAAAAGAATAACTTGTCCTTATATGTTAAACTACTATTACATGACTACGAACAGCATGTCAATCTCAGCTTATATTTCCTTGATAGTAAATTTTATTTTAAAAAAATGAAAAACTCTCTACAGATTCCAGAATGAATTTACCAATGTATTTATTTTAAAGAGAATAAAGCCAAACAAAATAAAAACAGAAAAAAAGCCAATCAAAACAAACCAGTGTGACATGACTTCAAAACAATACAAAATCTTGTTGTCTTTCAAATAGCTGTAGATAGCTTCATAGTAAAAATCAAACAGAAGACAATAGAAGCAATAAAAACAAAACAGTGAATACAATAAAGGACTTCAAAACAAAACAGTAAATCCAAAATGGCTACCACAATATATCTTGCTGTCTTTCAAATAGCTGCCCGTGCCATCAGATATAACTAAATCAAACAAAACAAAACAGAATAAAGCCCAATCCAACAAAACAATGAAAATAATACAGGACTTCAAAACAAGATAATAGGGTATTAACAATGGCTACCGCCTTCAGAAGGAGATCCCCATAGATGCCACACTGTGTACTGTGATCCTCTGAACAGATGATTAGACCATCAGCTCTAGACCTGCAAAGTCATTAAAAACCAAACATCACAAGCATCAAATTGCATTTCACCTGAATAGCTATTGTTGCAGCCTGTTTTTTTTTTTCAGATTAGCAGTTCGCTTACCCTGCTTACCGGGGTGGGGAATGCTGGGTGGGTGGGTGGTGTATCTTCGTTTCTCCCAGCCCATGTGCTAGAAGGGGCTGAGGTCTGGCTCTTCCCCTGTTGGTGGCGGCCCACACATGGCATTGGTTCACAAGAAGGGCTTGCTTCTTGGTGACTTCCTGTTCCCTTCCCCTGCAGTCTGACTCACGGGAAAAGACTGGGGTCTGGCTGTCCTCCTGGCGCCAGTAGCCTGCGCATGGCACTAGTTTGCAGCGAGAGTTGGCTTCTTGGTACCAAGGTATTTTAAACATGGCTTTTCACTAAGTTTTAAAAATCTAATTAACTATTATTCAAATATAATTTAAACAACAAGTGAAAGAAGAAAAAATAATGAAGACAATGCTCATGGCTGAGTCTGAGAAGGATTTAAAACCCTCCCTTCTGAAATTGTATATAGTGAAGAGATGAAGTAATCAGATTTTTAAAGTTAAGTAAGGTATTTGAAAATATTTTAAAAGTTGATGTTATTCAACTTTTGAACTTTTGATGGTAGACTTGCCATCTTTCTATGAAGCCCTTTGAATAATCTTTGTTACAATTTAGTTTTGTGTCTGGTCTGAAACACTTGATTTTATTTCAGTGAACGTATTTGTGGAACTAAAGCCAAAAGAATGTTCTACTTGGGGAAAGAGAAGAACCATTTTCTTTCTTTCTTTCTTTCTTTCTTTCTTTCTTTCTTTCTTTCTTTCTTTCTTTCTTTCTTTCTCTCTCTCTCTCTCTCTCTCTCTCTCTCTCTCTCTCTCTCTTTCTTTCTTTCTTTCTTTCTTTTTTCCTAAGGATATTTCTATTTGGAGTGAAAACACAACACCATCAAATTTCCAATTCTGAACAGTAGAGGTAACTTGCTCAGCATTGCTTTGCTCTCAAAGTTGGTAGTTTTCAAAAAGCTGTGTAGTTACTGCCACATTTGAATAAAAGCCTATAGTTCACATTAATTGTATCATTCTTTCTTTATGTATTGTTTTCACAAAGTGAATTTATTAATAAGTAAGAATCATTGTTCTAAAATTATTTTACTATCAAATTGTTTCAACACAAATGATGAATTATTTTCACAATTATGGATATTACTTTAACAACTGATTTCTGTTGAACTAGATTATTAATTAAATTGGTCACTAAATGAGGAATTGTATGTAATATGTACCTTACAATATTCAGAACAAAGAAAGGGTCAAAGGAAACTCCAACTTGATGACTTTGCTTTTATTTGAATAACTCTAATGTGCAGTACTAGAAGTGTAGTAACATAAAACTACCATACAGTATTGTACAATACAATCAGCAAATACTACAGTACTGTATACAACCAAGTATACTGTAAAGAAAAGACACTGAGGTTGTATAAGCAAAACTAAGATGGGCTGTAAGTCCAAATAGCATGCCTTGGTCATTAAGTCCAAATAGTGTTAAATAGATAGGTCATTAAAGAAGGAACATCTGTATTAAAAAACTAAATACAGCACCAGAATCCATGCAGCATCTGCTAAAAAGCAGTAATGAAAAACTTGTTATCAAATTTACATTGAAAATAATTTTACAAAACATGACAAATTGCTATAAATTTTGCTACTTAAAATTGCAGAGCTCAGAAGCTTGAGAAAAGAACCTCTATATTTATGTTACACTTCAGTAACAGATTTGCAATATAGGTACACTGCCGACCTATGGAGAGACTGTACTGCACTGAGGATAAAACAGAGCTATGAAAGCCACTGTGTGTAAGCATATACTACCACTGTAACTTTCTGTGTAAACTTAGCCCCATCAACTTCTAGCTGCTGCAGTACTACTATCTGTAAAATGAGCATGTAGTAATATATAACTCATAGGAAGGACAGTTGTAAGGATAAATGAGTTAATAGAATGCTTAGTCCAAGGTTCAAATTATAGTAGCCTAGCCAATTCCTTATCCTTCATAGTGTAGGGACAATATAGATTGTCTCAAGATGATAAATCAGTAGAGATATAGTACAGAGTTGTACTACATCTTTCAAGATAACTACATCTTTCAAGATAACTACATCTTTCAAGATAAAATTTGAACCTTCACTCACCCAATACACACAAATCAACTGAACAACTGTGAAACTAATTGGGAAAGGTAAACAAGCCTTCTAGAAACTACCATAATATTCCTTCATTGCCTTGGACCTGTAAACGTTCTCCTAAGATATTTGAAGTACTAATCATAGGAAAAAGTGAAAATCGCACTATGCTTTTCAAATAAAAATTGCTAATTATAAGGGTAGCAGAAATGGAAATGAATATAAATATTTTTCTTAAGGCAAGATATTTAAATGTAAATCTGCTTCCTCCTCCCAGTATGCCTTTAACTTTGTCAATCTTATCATTCTCAATCTTTTCTAGAAATTATCTATGATTTCAAATATATCTAATATAATTTCAAATATTTCTTTATCTCTAAAATACAAATATCAATAAAAACTTGAGACTTAGATTAAAAAATACATTACATATTCTTCATGTAAATCCCAAGGTTTTGTTGTTGAAATTGATATACTATTTCTAAAGTCTTCATGGAAAAGCAAAGAGTTAAAGACAGCGATGATACTTTTTAAGAACAAGTTGGACAGTTTATTCTACTGACCAGCAGGACTTTCTTAAAAGCTACTATAATGCAGATACTGTAGTACTTCAACAACAGTGGAGAAATCTACTAACAGAATGTATCAAAGAGTTTGGAAACAAGACTACAGTTTTGTAAGCACTTAATTTATGAAAAAGTAATACTGCAGACCACTGAAGAGTTACTCTTTCAGTTAATATTGTTGGTTCCTTTGTATATTCATATGGAAAACATAAAATTTGAACCTTCACTCACCCAATACACACAAATCAACTGAACAACTGTGAAACTAATTGGGAAAGGTAAACAAGCCTTCTAGAAACTACCATAATATTCCTTCATTGCCTTGGACCTGTAAACGTTCTCCTAAGATATTTGAAGTACTAATCATAGGAAAAAGTGAAAATCGCACTATGCTACATTAACAAATTCTGGTCATAAAAGATATTAAGAGAATTAAAAAGCAATAAAATGAGAGAAAGTATTTCCAATACACACTTGACAAAGGCCTCATATCTACAAATTAGAAAGAAATCATATATCAATTAAAGAATGCATGACACAATAGGAAAAAATGACATTTTAACACTTTATGAAAACAGGTATCAAAATGACTGATACACATATGGAAAGATGTTGAATCTCATTAGTAATTGAAGAAGTATATATTAAAATAAAAATAAGATATCACAACATACCAACTAGAATATACACACTTTTAAAAAGTATTGACAAGAATATGGAAGAAGAGTCATACTCTGCAAACCAAAATGGAGACTGGCATTATTACTTTTAGAAAATTACATCTTTAAAGCAGAACACATACAGACTTACACTATTTTTCGTTTTTACTTTTTTATTATTTACTCTTCTATAACACTGTTACATTTATATCCATACATACTGGTGTGGAAAACATTGAGAAATTTAGTTCAGATGTTTACTATCATAAATATTTATCATTATTCTTGAGGATACACATGCCTTTGACAGGCAGAACAACCGGACCCCCAAGTGAGACCCCTGACAACCAGGCCCAGGGTCTGCAGACGCACACACCTTCGGCAGGCGGAGTATTGGAGAGATCTGCAATGCGAAGGTGTCTTCGGCAGCAGAAAGGAGTCCGCAGTTGGGCTCTGAAGATCAGTCTCGGCCCCCACATCCTGAGACCGAGGTCAGCTCCGAACCCAGCACACTTCCCATGGCAAACCTAGCTGAAGTACACAGCACATTTTGGGGAACTGACAGGGACACTATCACAGACCTGTAAACACCAGAGTATTTTACTGCTTTTATTCTTGCTTGTTTTTCGGATTGGCTATCTTTTTCCTGTCTAATTGTATGTCAGTTTGTTTTGTATTTTGCTGTTATTTTTTGATTTGGGTTTTTTGTTCTTTTTTGGGTCTCTTTTTTTTTCCTTTCCTGTTTCCCCCTTTTTTCTTTTTTCCTTTTTTTTTTCACTGTTTACTTTTTTTCTTGTTGTTGTTTTCTTCTACAGATTTTCTTTAGCTCTTTCCTCAAATACTCATTGAATTTAAACGTTCAAGTGAGTTCCTCTCTTCCCTGTCTGATTACTACTTTGCATTATATTTAATTCTTTTCCTCCTGTGCTTCACCCCATTTCCCAAAATACAGGTGATCATTCTTTGACCTCCAGATGTGACTTTAATATATCTGACCTCATTCATCATTTGTCGTGTCCCTTACCTATCTTAATCCCGTAACCCCCACAGAAGGATAAAATTACTCCATTAATGAGAGAATCACTGCATATAGGTACAAGATATATGTTTGATTTTGTTACATAACTTTAGAGTTTGCACCTATTGTTGGGGGTAGTAGGTTAATGTTTACAATAGTCAGTAGTTACTCTGTACTTGCAACTATTGTTATTGATAACTGTACTACTTTAGCTATAGAATGCCATAATGTTATAGTCAGTTTTTCTCCCCTATATGTTAACACTGTGATTTTATGGGGTCATTATCATCACCATAGCCCAGAACCAAAGGATTGGGTGTTGAGCCAAATAGTACCTTTGCATCTTTTACAAATTGGGAAGGTAGATTCTTGGGCTAACTATAAAGAACTACCTACATTTCCAGTGAAGCCTAAATACTAGTGATAAAGCTATCACAAATCAGCAAGCATCAACACAGAAAACAAAATAAAAAAGAGAAAATAGAAAATGACAAGACACAAGAGCAAAATGCAACCCTAGAACCCCAGGATAAGCCCAGAGCACAATGAGATATATGAAATTGGAAGTCAAACACTGGAACTTTCCAAAATAGCAAGAGAAATGAAAAAACAAGTGGAAAGTGCTATAGAGAAAATAATCTCTCAGGTACAAAGAGAAATGATGCTTAAAATCAAAGATATTAGAGAAGACCCAGATAAAGGAACAGATGAGCTTATAAAAATGGCAGAAACAAAAAATGCCCAACATAAGAAAGAAATCGATACTATGAAACAGATCCAAACAGAAATCCATTAAAGAAACTAAAACTTCCATTGAAAATACATGCAATAGACTGAATGAAGCAGAGAATAGAATATCAGATTCTGAAGACAGAATTATAGCTAATTATCATGATAAGAAAGATATTTTAAAAATAACAAGACACCATGAAAAATAAATCCAAGATTTACAAGATGAAGCAAAAAATTATAACATAAGTTTGATTGGGATCAATGGGAAAATAGGAAACAGCACAATGCCATAAAAACTCTTCACAGAAATAATAGCAGAAAACTTCCCAAGATGCACAAAGAATTTCACATACAAATAAATGAATCACACAAAACTAAAAATACCTATGACCAAAATACAACTACACAATACATATAATAATCAAGATCCCAGAAATTCAGCCCAAGAACAGAACAAATTCTCAAGTCAAGACAATCTTGGAGTGAAGAATTCAAAGTCCTGAAAGAAAACAACCTCCAACCCAGATTGAAGTACCGTACAAAACTATCTCTCAAAATTAATAGAGAAATAAGATACTTCCAAAACAAAAAACAAAAAACAACTGACAACATTCCTGACCACCAAACCAACACAAGAAAGGATATTGAAAGACATTCCAGGCAGAGATAAAAATGTTCACAATTCCAAAAACAACAGAAAGAAACCTCAGGCAGAGCAAATAATTAAACAGAGGGGGAAAGTAGGGAACCAACAGCAGGAAAATAACACGACAAAGATAAACCAATATATATAAGTTATAACCATTACTGTAAATGGCTTCAATTAACCAATCAAGAGAAACACACTGGCTGAATGCATCAAGAAACAAGATCCAATTTCAGTTTATACAAGAAAGACGCTCAACTCAAAAAGAAATTCCTAGACTAAAAGGCAAAGGTTGGAAAACAATCCTCATGCAATAAGAACCCAGAAAAAAGGAAGAGTAGCTATTCTGTTTGTAGGTAATGGGAACTTCAAACCCAGAATGATCAAAGGAGATTTTAAAAAAAAGGTCAGTAATACTTGTTAGGAGAAAACTTCAAGAGGGAGACATAACAATCATAAATATGCATGTGCAAAATATGGGAGCACTCAACTATGTAAGACAATTACTAATAGACAGAAAAATCAAATAAGCAGTAACAGAATTATAATGAGAGACCTTAATACACCATTGATAAAAAGGGATAGATCAAATAGACCAAAAAATCAGCAAAGAAGTATCAGACATGAACCAAA
>PVJX010036858.1:0-17285 GCA_004027295.1 Dolichotis patagonum | reverse complement strand
GAGAAGCTGCTGTTGGTGGACCTGGAGATCTGCTTCCGGGCATTGTTGGGAGAGGTCCTGTTGGTCCGCGTGGGCGCGCCCTCCTTCTGCTTCTCGGTGTGGCGCCGGTTGAAGTCGTGGATGTACTCCTCGCAGTTCACCAGGTGCTGCTCCGGCTCCCACGTGTCGTCCTCGCTGTCGTAGCCTTTCCACCGCACCAGGTACTCCGTCTTCCCTTTTTTGTTTTTCCTCTTGTCAACAATCCTTTCGACCTGTGTGTGCAGAAAAAACCCAGAAAACTGGTAAACAATAGTGACAAATCCCAAAGAACCTTATTATCTAAGGGAGGCAAAGTTTTGTAAGAAAGCACTAAAATAATAGAAAGCGCCACAGTAAAGCGGTAACAGAACACCTAGAATTCTGGCAACTTCCCTGAAACCAAGTCAAGCAAAATGCTCTAACTTTATGCTCAGAATGTGTGGACAGAATGCAGGTACCAAAACATTACCTAGCACCCTTCACACAGTACAATTCCCATGTGGTTATGTATAGATTCAAAATAAATCCTCAAAGTGACAACAATGATTGTGACAGAAAATGTAATCGATCATTTTATCTCAAAACTACACCCTCTCTTTAAGTGCAAGAAAACTTTTAGTTATCAGCAACAAAAGTAGAAAAAAATGGATACGCACTGGGGAGCATTGTATCTGTGATTTAAAGGGGCTCTTTTTATCCTGCACTGAGCCCCGACCACAGTCACAGCTCCTGCAGCGCTGGCCGCCCGCAGCCTTGTCCCAGGTCACCCTCAGGACCCAGCAGTGGCCGACACACCAGGCAGGATGAGGACTTGGGTGCCGTGGAACTGGCTGCTGAGCAGGTTTACGATGGTACTGCAAGTCTTACGCTGAAGCTTCCACAGTTTACCATGATAAAATAGCCTAGCATGATCAGGTTATTTACCTTCTGATCCTGGTTTTAGTTTATAGCTTTAAAGGAAGTGGCTATTAACCTTTGAGCGTGAGTACCGGGACACATTCTACTACTTCAACATCCTATGTATAAGTGAGATCTTTTACAACTCGTGTGAAGGAAAAACATTTGGCACAACGCCCACATATGTCATTGCAGAAATACCCGCATCTGCTGTTATACCCGCAGCTAATGTGAAAACCACCAGCCTGCTTCCTCTGTGGCCGTGTGTGTCTGTGTCTCAGGACAGCCACCTCCCTGAATACGGACCCAATGGTCTACATCCACCAATCGCCAAAAACATCAGCATCATTTTGTCAAAGCTATAGGCTATGTTGGAAGACATGATAGGGTACCCAGTTCTCTGTATTTCACAACAATGCAGACAGATTGAATGCAACTGTAGTTAACTTGTTCAAAAATACAAGACAAACTCTCCAATGTATGAGACAGAGAACTGAAACCCCTAACTACAGAACAGCCTGAAGTGAAACACACATTACTGCTTCCATGCTGAGAGGATTAAGAACAGAGAGGCCTTGTTTCATCGGGAGGCAGATTTCATGCCTAACGGATCTCCCAAGTCAAAAATTAATGTCAGATCAGCGCGAGCAAGTCCGCACTCTACAAGAGAGCAAAGAGAGCTTTTAAAGTGGTTTCTGCCCGCTCTTTCACTTCTGAAGTGTTATGAATGGAGGTACAAGCATTTCAAGTTAAAAGACGTATTTCTGGAAAATTCCATACAAATCAATTTCATGGCAACAACAATTTAGAAGTTTTAAATGCATGGGATTAAAGAGATTCTCTCTCCTGGGAAAACTGTGTTTAATGCTTTTTTGCTCCCCCAAATCAGTTTCCACTTCAGAGCATGCACACCAGGCCGGGTTACCCTTCTGCTTTCACTCGTTTTCTTAGAAATACAAGGCTGGGAGCCCAGATGCACATGCACTTTCCTTCCCTTCTTACCCACACACCCCTGAGATTCTCCTCCAAGGCGACAGGCTCTGGGGAACCTTAAGTTGCCCTCCCCTGGTCCCACCACTCTCTGCAGACAGAGGCAGGACAACACCTCGAGCTTCAGCAGCAAAGGACAGCTACGGCTGGCAGGGACACCATGGGCCACAGGCCTGAGACACTCACTGCCGACCCCTGGCCACCACTGCCTTCATTCACAGCACAAAAGCCACCCTGTGAGGGCACATGAAGCCTAGGGGCTGCGCTGTGTGCGCACCATACTGTATGCATATCACACACACACCATACTTACACACCAGACATGCACATCATACTTACACGCACATCACACTCAAGTGCACAAGGAGGCATTAAACAAAAACTACCCATGGACACTGAACTTCAGATTTTGTAATGTCTGTGTGTCATAAAATAATAAACCCAAAATAAAAGATAGATAACAGTAAGTAGGGAGAGCAATCTTTCCCAATTGGAAGGGGGGCCAAGAGATCATTAGGAGGTGGGGGAGCAGACAAACAAATGAAGACGTGTTTTGTGTGTATATCAACCCCATGCAAGGAATGTAAACACTATGCAAAAATGGACTGACAAAAAATAAAAACTGAAAAGAATATTCTCATTCTTTTACATGGTAGGAACCACGCTTTGTGTCAGCCACAAAGCGTCCCTGGGATTCAAACCTACCATCATTTCTGAGGACTCTGTGGCAAAGGAGAATTATAAGACAAGCACATGAATAAATCTTTCAGCCCCTTTCTTGCGTCTTCCTGTCCTGTGTCTTTTTCAAGGTACTTGCAGGTACATCCTGAGTTACAGAATTTCAATGGAAAGTATTTCATACAAAGTAAAGCCTGAATGGAAGAATGTAGGGTATAAAATTATAGATGAGTTCTACTAAGAATTTAAAAGCCAGCATTAGGAAGAAAGATATGAAAACCTCAATTCACCCAGATACTGTTTTATAATAATGTTATTCACAGTGACACGTGGTATGAAAATAGAAGCAGAAAACTCAAATCCTAAACAATTTAGCTGTCCAAGTAATGAGCCCCCCGAAGTTCTTTTTGTTAGGATTTCCTTTGAAAACTCAATCCAGAAAACCAAAATGTGGAAAAAGTACAATCTGGCTTCTCAGCCAATGGTATGCACAGCAATAACATTCAGCCACAGGACCATTCCGCACACCTGTCCCCCTGCTTCGGCCCATGCCTGGCATTCCCAGGACAGCAATGAGCTGAAAGGTGCCCAGGGTTGCTGAGAGAGAGGAAGAGCACGGAGGAAAGACTCATGCACAAAGAAGCAGAAATCCACAGGAGGAACCCCCCCATTTAGAGCCCAGGATGAGAAGGGGTAAGGGGTAACCCTCCTGCTGCAAGCCAAGGCGAGGCGGGCAGATCCACTGGCTTACAGGAAACAGAACAATGCTGCAAAGCCACCACGACAGGAAAGTCTGGCATGCGGCACCTCAGCAGTCACTGTGTCAGCGGCAGCTTGGGCTGATTCTACCTGATCTCATTCCTTCCAGAACAGTGGGTGCAGACTGCAGAGGTAAACGTGAAACTGCACGGAAGGCTGAAAACTTTTCTCAGGTCTGACTCTCATGAGACAGAACAACAAAGCATCACTAAAGAGAAAGGCAATGCGTTTATTGAAATTTTGCTTATAGCGAAGACTTCTAGTGACCTTAAAATGCAACAGCTCTTTACATGAGGAAGACACATGCTGTACCAACCATGTAAAAAGCTGTCTTAACTACTAAGAAAAGTTGCCTTAAATTTTCAGAATAGTTTTTACGTGGAGAAGGAACCTGATATGATTTTGCAGCTTTATTGTGGGAAGCAAACGATATGGATTCAGCAGAAACTTCTTCAAATTTTGAACTTTGATTTTTAGCTAGCTAGGATGCAGTTCCCTCCCTTGGGATGCAGGGTGGCAGCAGTGAGGCACAGCCCCTGGGATCAGGGGAAACCACACTTCTCCAGGGCAAGTGAGGGCTGTGTGGTTCTGCAGTTTTAGCTCAACTAACAAAGGGTTCACTGGGAGGAGGCAATCCCGTTATAGTACAGAAGCACCTGTAAGATGGAAATAGACACCTGGATTCCCCCCGGGTGGCCCCTACTCCTGCTTTCTGCAGGTAGGGCCAGTATCTTCTCCACTGGTGCCATTTCCTGTTCAGCTCAAAGCTGGGCCTGGGCGTGGGGTGGGGGAGTCAATGCTAAGTCACACACCACACAGGTGCAGGGATAATTCAAACAGGATGCACTCAAGGCACTGGAGGAAACCAAAACCAGGCAGAAACTAGAGGACACTGCAGGGGTGAGGTCCAAGTGGGCCAGCTCCTGCCTCTGGGGCATACTCCCTTGCCTGTGGTGCAGTGGGCAGAATCACGAGCTTCGGGTGTCAGAAGGCAAGGCTTGCAGTAGACAGCAATTAGGGGAAGCAAACCCGAAAGGAGGCACCCAGGAGGCTGAGCCTGCAAGCCCAGGCATCGGCCCTTGAGTCCTGGGTGCACCCCTGAATGATGCTGGGCTGCTAAAGTCAAAGGCTGGAAGGTCAGAGTCCCCAAGACCACACCCAGATTTGCTGATTCACCCAGAGGACCTGCAAGACCCAGTGTGTGATCTCACTCCCCACAAAAACAGTGACGAGAAAGTGCCTGGGTGACCCCAGCAGCCACTCCTCCAGCAACACGCTGTGGCCATCTGTGTGACACGCCATCTCCAGGGAAGCTCAGTAGAGACAGACGCCCTGCCACGGTCCAACAGGGCTGTTCCCATCCACAACCCCTGTGGCTACGGACCCAAGCTCCAGACTCAGCAGGATTGTGGAATTAGGCACACACCACACCACAGGGCATCGCAGACTCCAAGGCCATATGCGATTAAGCACCGGGAACAGGGCATTGCAGACTCCAAGGCCATATGCGATTAAGCACCGGGGACAAGAGAAGAGTCTTGTACAGGGCTGCCATGGAAGCCAGCGGAGCCTTCTGCAAAGCTACGAGGAACAGAACCGGCAGCCTAGAACTCAGGCTGCAAAATGAATGCTTCGGCAGCACGGGTGCAAGTCCACATCCTGGGCAGGGCCAGGGGCGGAGGGTACACTGCACTCCCAAGTACACGGGCTATGTGGGCAACATCCACAGCAAAAGCTCCATCTCATGGACTGCGCCAAGGACACAGTGCACAGCAGAACACTCAGTGCTCGGTGAGAACAGAATGCTGTGGCTTCTGTGCTGTGACCCGCTGGCTCTGCACGGGGGGGGGGGTCGTAGCAAATAGCCCCCCACTTATTCTGCTGCCAGTCTAGGCCTCCTGTGCCTCCCAGGCGGGTTAGGCGCCCAGCACTTCTCTTCCTCCATTTTAAGCTACAGTGTCTGAGTCTCTGATGACTGGGTGGTCACCAGACTGCTGCAGCCAGCCCTGCCTGCTAGGATGCTCCGACTCACAGGCAGGGGGCTGGTTCTGTGTAGGTGCAGGGAGCACAGACCAGAAGCTGCTGCTCTGGCCAGCACACACAGAGCAGTGGAAGTCTCACCCAGGGAGAGGCCATCTCACGAAGAGACCCAGTGCCCTGAGCCAGAGTGTGGGGAAGTGAACCAAGGTAAGGTAGACAGAGTCCTACTAGGTGGGCAGAAAGAGGAAGAAATAGGGGACTTGGGTAGGAACACCAACATGTAATGGGAAGAAGGGAGAAAGGAAAAGGAACAAAACTTTTGGGGAAAAAGAATGGCTGCAAACATCTCATTTATTTAAAGACATAAAAGGCAGAGCTAGGCAAGCTCACAAGCAGCCTGTAGGATGAATGCAAAGTGACCTACAAAGCCACACAGCACAGTTATAGCCCTGAAAGTAAATGCAGAGAGTATCTGGAAACAGCAAGAGGACAAATATTCCTGTGGATGGGAGCGACGAAGACACATGGATGCTTTTCAGGGTGGAGCAACCACTTGGGACCACATCGGAACGGTCGTCTTTCAAACTCATAGCATCTCCAGTTCACGACTTAACTACTCCTAAGCTCTGGATTTTAGCTTAATGTAGACTTGTCAACTGTAAAGAATGTACTGCCTGGATAAACTAATAGGTTTTGCGGTTAGCAGACCTGCACTGCAAGAAATGCTAAAAGAAATTCTGTTGGCTAGGAGGTGAAGAATTTCCACAGGGAAATTTGAATCCACACAGAAAATCAGAGCTAGGAGAGTTAATCACATAACTCCACAACAGTGAAAATGTGTACTTTTCTTCCTTCTTCTATTAACTGATCTACAGAGCAGTTATATTGCTAGACCTATAGCACAGGGATGTAGTATGTAACAGCTCTAAGTATATACACTACTGAAAACTGAGCCACAAAACACATGAAACCCCAAGTAACACAGGTGAAGGGGAAAGTGACACCTTGGTGACAGGTGGAGAATTCAGTCCCGGCGCTGGATAATGGACAGGATGAACAGATTTGAAGATTGTGCATTCTTCGGGTGCACATGGGACGCTCCCACACAGCTCCCACGTGAGGTCACAGACCTCAGGGAGCTTAAAACGACTAAAACCATGTGAAGTAGTAATTCCAATCAAAGAGGGTGGAAATGATAACAAATCTGGGGAATTCAAAACACATGGAGATGTAATACCTATACTACATTAGCATGGGCCAAGACGGGGAGGAATCAGAGGCTACAGTGGAAAATAACTTCAGATAAAAAGGAAAACAAGATCATACACATAATGGGACACAGCAGAAGCACTGGTGAGTGTGAGTTCATAGTGGTAGTAACAACACCACAAATCAACAACTTAACCATCTTAAGACTCTGTGAGTGTAGATGCAAACACCCCAAAGCCCACCTAACCCTAACACAGAAGGGCAGAAATAAAAATCAAGAGTCAAATTTGAATTGGGGGTAGTGGCACATGCCTGAAATGCCAGCACTCCGGACACTAAGGCAGGAGGATCACTGAGAGTTCAAGGCCAGCCTGCACTGCACAGTGAGACCCTATCTCAAAAAAAAGGTCAAATTTAATAAAATGGACTAAAACAGCAAGGGAACTAAAAGTTCCAGGTTATAAAATCAGCATTAGAAAAGTCAGTATCTATTATCTATATCCCATATCCATATCAGTAATAAACTAGCTGAGAAAGAAATCAGAAAAAAATACCCTTTCATTTACAGTAGCTTAAAGCAAACAAACAAACCAGGAAACCAACCTAACCAAGAAGGTGGGAGATCTCTACAGTGAAAATAAGGAACTCTGAAGAAATACACTGAAAATGCCAGAAGATGGAAAGGCCTCCCATGTTTACAGACTGAAAGAATTAGCATTACTAAAATGACTACAATATTACAAGGAACTCATTATCAAAAGGGACTCAATCCTCAAACTTCCAACAATCTTCACAGAATCAGGAAAAGAATCCTAACATTCATAAGGAAGCATACAGGACCCACAAGGGCCACTGCAGCACCACAATATCCAATCTCAAATCATACCACAAAGCCACAGTCACAAAAACAACATGGCATATACAGACAAATAGAAGACACAGGAACAAGCCCATGAACTACAGCTCTCTGATTCTTGACTAAGAAGCCAAAAGTTATTGCAGAAAAGACAGCTTCTTTTTAATGGTTACTCAGAGCCAGGAAGGGGGAAATAACATGGGGGTTAACTGAGTGTAACAGCTAATGGGCATGGATTTCCTTTTTAATAGGATGAAAATGTTCTAAAATTGGCTGTGATAGTGGGTATGCAACTCTATACAGCATACAGTCATATGCTAAAACGTACAATTGGGGTGAACTACTTGGTATATGAATTAATCTTTAAAAAAGCCACAAAGGCAGAAATAAAGACATTTTCTGATGAATGAAAGCTAAAATAACTTTTTTGCAATAAATTTATTCCAAGAACCATAAAAGGGCTGAGATTTTATTATCTGCTTAGGTTTTGATGTTTTTACGGCTGCTGGCAGAAGAGAAGAGACCTCTCATCAGAGAAAAGTACTTGACTACAGCCTTCTAGCTGTCAGGTGTCACCACTGATCTTCACCAGGACCTCAGCTCTGTGCCTGAAGGTGACACAAAGACAGCACAGGAAAAACTGCTCCTACACTGGACTGGATCACAGGAGAGAAACCAACCCGAGCTTAGCCAACCAACACCTTCATTAAAGAAGGGCAGTCAGCACGCCTGTGTCATCTCCGTCACAGGAAACGTAAGCCAAACCGCCGCACAGTCAGAGAGGCCAGCTGTGTCTCCAAGGCTGCGTGCTACGCCACTGCCATTGAGAACACAGTCCAGTCCAGAACAAAAGCAGTCTAGGTCTCTTCTCCAAAGACACAGGACTTCATCAAGTCCCTAGAGAACTGTGTCCCAAAACCATCCTTGATTTCACACCGTCCTGAATTCTGGCAAATTTCCCCCAGTACTCACGCTGTTAGCAGCTTTCATCAATCTGACCAGCACGGGCAGGACAAATCCACTCAACCTGTCTCACAGCATTTAATTAAATGCACCAGCACAACGGGACGCCATGCATCAGGAAGAGCCAACTGCAACGTGGACTGAATCACGCTTGCCCAGCCAGCAGGCCACACCCTCGCTGTACTGGAAGGCACATCTCAGATGGACAGGCAGCTTTGTCTTTAAGTGTCTGCAATGCCATTTCTCTTGACTGTGGCAATTAGTGCAGGCTAACAGGACGCACTAGCAACTGCATCAACTCTGTTGGCCTGAAGGAGAAATATGGAGCATTTCTGTCATCCATAGAGCCCTGGCCAGTGAGTTAGGGCTGACCTTGTTATCTTCTGGGGCTCTTGCATCTTTCACAACAGGGGGACAGGGAAGGGAGCCACCCCGGGGGTCACATGCAGAGCAGGTTGAGGATTCCTCCAGGCATCGGCCTAAACCCTGGAGAGGAGCCTCCTTTTGGAGACAGCCAGCGCCACAGTTTTTGGAGGGCTCTACGAGGTCTTCAGGTAGTGTCCCGTGAAGCTTGAGGTCTTCGTGACTCTTGGTGTGCAGGCCACCATGTGAGTAGCTGGCCTTTGCACGAGAAATACAGTCTCACTGATGCACTTGCTGTAAGTCCTGGGGCTCCGCGGGGCCCTGCACACAGGGCATGGGCTGACAGGGCCTGCAGTGCAGCTCCCCAACTGGCTGTGCAGGTCAAGGTCCACAGCTCAGGAAGGCTCGTCCTGGTTTTGGAGAGCCTGCCTGATGGCAGCCAGTCCACACTGTCCTGTGTCTACCCGACCAGGCCAGTGGCCTCATCCATGCCAGGGATGCAAGGCAGTGATGACCACGAGGCAGACGCTGGAGGTGCTCCTTTCCACACAGAACTGCAGGAGCCACAGTCCTCCTCGCTGCTTGCCATAACCTCGGTATGGGTCAGAAGTTGCACCGGGTCTGTTGGCGCCTTGGTCCCACCGGTCTCATCAGAGACGACCTTCTTACTAGGGGCACCCCCAGGAGTTATTCTAGCAATCTGGCAGCCAGGAAGAAGGGTATTTCTCTCCTCTGCTCTACAGCTTTCCAAGTGGCACAGTAAAAGACAGCTAACAAGACAGCAGCAATCTAACAAGAGTCCCAGAGGGGAGTCGTAAAAACGGCTTTGCATTCTGCTCGATGACAAAGCAGTCGGGTTTGGTTCTGAACCGCTAGGAGCCAGCTGCACAGCAGCAGCTGAGTGGACACCATCAGTTTTCAGGTCAAGCAAAGCAGCTGGGCACCAGAACTGGGGGCCAGCAGGGAGCTCTGAGGGTGAAGGGCCCCAGGGAGCCTACAGATTTGCTTGGGGTGAAGGAAGGGGTCATAAAGCTGGGACCAGGACATCTAGCTCTGCAACATGGCATTTCTACTCGGCAACTGAAGCTTCCCAGGAGTCACTGGTTCCCACTGATCACCCCAAAGCAGGAACTTCAGGCTTCAGAGCCACAAGACCTCCATGGGACAGACATTTGGTTTTCACAAGAGCCCAGGAGCAAAGCAATGGGCAGCTAATAATGGTCAGTTGCTTGTGAAAGGGGTGGACCTAAAGCCAAGCTGGCTGGAATGCTGGGCGGTAATGGTTAGGCTGAGTGCTGAGTTTCAACCCAGCCTCCAGGAAGGGCTGGGTACACTGTCCCAGCAAGGCGCATGTTCATGCTGGACTCCCAGTCCTAAGGGGCAAAGCCTCCTTTTTCACGGAGAGGCAAAGGGACAGCAGGTATCACTGAGTGTAGGGGAATGATCGCTGAGCATCTGGCCACTGTGACAAGCGGGCAGGGCTTTTGAGAATGAGACTTCTGACGTCCCAAACAACAGGACATCATTTACAGAGCAACACTTTGGGTGTCAGAGCGTCAGGGCACTGCCCACGATGGGTAAGGAGCGGGGAGCTTGCGTATCCCCAGAAGAGCAACACTCCTCACGCAGCTCTTTCCAATCTAGAGGAACACTTCTGAGACAGAAAATGGCAAGTGTCCAACTCGTTGATTCCTACAAAGCATCCTGGAGCGCAGCAACAGCAGCTCCCCACCCACAGGCCACAGGGTACCTGCTGCCCCCGCTGGACAAGCCTGGCCATGCCCCATCAGTGGAATTCGATGCCACCCACTTGCACAAGAAGGGACAGACAGGTGGCTTGGGTGGTTGCGCCCAAGACAGCTGAATGGAACTCCCTTGAAACTTGAGGTTCCCTAGATTCCTGGGCAGCTGTGCATGGACTTGGTCCTCTTGAGGACAGGGAGAACTCAGCTGACCCCTACACATCTTCTATGATGTGAAAGGAGCATAGGCAGAGTGGAGAGGTCAGGGCACAGAGGGAGGGTGTGGCATCGCCCACGATGGCACAATGACCTTCTCTGGCCTGAGTGGTACAGGGGCTGCTCAGCTGACCTTTTTTGCCTCAGCATCACCTGAAGGAAGCTGCTTCTCGGGTGGCAAGGTCATTACAGATGTCCCTGCTTCGGTGCTGGGGACACCCTGCAGTCTCAGCCACACTGTTCTCCAGCAGGGCCACGGGGCTGGCACATTTTGGTGGATCAGGGTCTGAGGTGCTCTGCAGCCACTCTGCAAGGCACCTGCCTTTGCAGGGGGAATTCACTGCCCATGGTCTGGGAAAAGCCTCTCAGGTTTCCACTGCGTTTGCAGGGAGGAGCCTGGGAGAATCTTCTGAGCAGCAGCACAGACCACAGACATTTTTACTTGTTTGAGCTGGGCCTCTCCTTCTCTGCCGGGGTCACCGTCATCAGTACTGGAAACCCAATCTGGGGCAGTAAGATCCCCACCATTATATCGGCTAATGCCTCGTCTGTTTCCCCACAGGTGTGGGTCTGGGTCAGGGTAACCTCCCTGATAGCAGCCAGATCTGCCACAGAACACTGAGCCTTTTACTGTCATCTCCCTAGGGAACGATGCTGGCAGTGCTGCAGCGGGAAGCAGCCTGGCTGTTACCACCCTGCCCGAACCAGGCCCGGCCCTTGCATCCCAAGAGAACTGGCCTTGGTCCTAATAACGTGCGTGCTTTCTGGCCCAGGCTTCTGAACTCCCTCCTTTAGCTGTTTGGAAAGTTTGGAGCTGTCTGCCCACCAGATGGGAGAGGATGTCCTTCTGCCAGAGAAGAGCTGGCTGCACCCGGGCATTGTTTGGGCAGCTGTGTTTAGAAACCTTTTTCCCGGCAGGGCGTCTGCAGTCATCCCCCCAACCCCTCCCCTCCGGCAGGCAATGAATTGGAGGACTCCACTATCAGCCTGACAATCTGGTAAATACGTCAGCTACCAAGCCCACAGATCTTCTTAATATTTCAATGGCCGATCCACAAAGCCCCCGTCCACTTATTTGAGAAAGCCACGTCCTTGTCAGTGTCCCATCTTCATAACCCAAACTGCCAAGAACTGTGAAGGGCCCGCAATTTCACCTTCCACGCAAGCCAACAAGTGCACCTGCTGCTTCACAGTAGCTGCAGGAGGCAGAAGACTCTGGAACCAAAAACAGAAGTGAGCTGGGAGCAGCTGGGTAGCCGGGTACCTGCATTTCCCTACTGCAGGTTGCTGGGCTGAGGGTGACACCGAGGGCCAGGCGACACTGGGCACACAGGAGGGAGCCCTTAGCTCAGAAAGCCTGCCCTGTTACAGTGGACGGTGAACGTGCCTAACCCAGCCTCTGGTAGAAAAAACTACTTTTGTCTTTTTTTTTCTTTTAAACAAACATCCTTGAAAAGACAGTCTAGAAGAAAAGCAGCCAGTGCTTTGCCAGAGTGGCGACCTGTGCAAATTCAAGAGATCTGTGCATTTCCATTATTCTAGGAAGTGCTGAGGGGAATCACTAGGGTTGAAGTGCATCGGTACGTAGGACTTCAGACAGTGTAGTCTATGATACAAAACTCCAAGCACTGTGAAGGTGTCTGCGCTGTGTCGGGGTAGCTCAGAAGCTTGGAAAGGCAGGAAGCTATCAGTCACCCCAGAACGTTCTCTTGCCTCTTAGGCAAATCTTGATGCACTTTTTCTCATTTGTTGTTGTTGTTGTTGTTTAATACTGTTTGTTTATTTGCTCGCTTGTTCAAAATTTTTCTTTCTGTGGAATCATGCCTCAGTTTATCCAGTCCCCGCTGTAGGAAACAGGCTGGTTCTGGTCTGAGAGCGTTAGACACAGACGTCTGGTGAGCATGTGTCTGTCTGGTGTTTTCATTCTTTTTGGGGAATCAGAACAGCTGGATCTTACTTACATGGGGCAAGGAAAAAAAAATGCGGTCCGACCTCTTCCACAGCGTAATGCTGTAACCCCGCCAGCAGGGTGTGAATTCAGCAAATGTTTGGTTTGTAAGTTCTGTATATTGCACTGTGGGACAGTTTTACACTAAAAGAAAAAACTAAATAAATATGGAATCCTAGTTAATGGTATGCATGCTGACTAAAATTTTTAGGAAGTGTATCACTCTTTCACATACATAATTATACATGTTGACAAGATGGACCGGTGGAAAGACCACCTGATGAACGGTAAATAATGAAGAGCTCATCAATGTTCATTGAGGAATTTACCTGGCTGTACACCTCGAAATTTTTGCAATTAAAAAAAGCTCAGGGAAAAAGGGAGAGAAAAAATCAACATTCATTCTTACTTTTTAAACTTAGAAATCAACAAAAGAATTTATAAACAACCAAATTTTTAAAAAGGTGAATTTAGTAGTCATAGAATACCATGTCAAAGTTTTAAAATTTTTTATATAATAATAGCGAACAATTAGAAAATGAAATTGAGGTTTTTCATCTTTAACAGTCACAAAGGCAAAATATTAGGAATAAATCTCACAAAAAACAACCATGACATTTACACATGTGCCAGAACACGGCTCAGAGAAATTAAAGAACATCAAAGCTGAGAAACATACTATGCTCATAAATCGGCAGACTCGTATAATTCAGTTGTCAACTCTGCCCATATTGGTAAGGTGATAAAACACAATCCCACGCACAAATGTCCAAAGATTTTTTTTCACAGAATTTAACAAATCAACTCTAAAATTTAGATAGCAAAGCACAGAGCCCATGATAGCCGAGATGATCTTGGGACAAAGCTCCTCCGGTCTCCCCACATGTCAATGCTAAGAATAAAGCCTGATGTCCAGTGACAGTGGGGAACGCCGCTGAGGATGGGGTACACTGCCCGCGAGCCTGCCATGCAGAATCTCTCCTGGAAGAGGAGTACAGCTGCACGGGAGACCCCAACAAGAAGGTTCCTGAGGGCCACATGAGCCAGAAACGATGCCAGGGGGCGCCACAGGAGCACTGTGGGCACACGCTGAGGTGTGTCCATTGCGTGCTACGGCCCGATGCTCCCCCCACCAGCGTGGCCATGGCCTGCTGGAAGGAAGTTAGGTCCTGGGGGGACCTGGGACACCTGTCCCTTCCTGTCTGCTTCCCAGCTGCCACAGCGTGGGCCACACAACTGTGAGCCAAAATGGCTGTCCCCTCCTGACGCGCTGATTTATCTCCTGTTTGCTGGGGTGATCTAAGCTGCCTGACCCCCGAAAAGTTGCCGCTCACAAGGAAGAGACCCCCCAAAAAGGGAAGAGACCCCACTTCTAACAGACAGATTCATGCGACAATGTGCAGGCACCGAAAACTCACTGTGCTCAGCCCGTGAACAGGACAAAAAGGGTAGATGCTGCCCGACTGCAGCTGTCTGTAGTCTCAAAAGGGGCAAAGCAACACTCTCAGGAAAGGGAGACCCGGTACCGAGGGCGGGGAGGACGGAGAAGAGGAGAAGAAACCTTTGTGGCAGTGGAAAGGGCCTGCGTCACTGCCCAGTGTCTAACTGTTCCCTTGGGATCCACGCATCCCTCTTGGTCCACCGCACCTCACCCCACGAACTCAGCAGAAAACCACGCAGCCGGCCTCGGGGTGAATCGACCTCGGCAGACAAACAGATCACAGCTTCACACAGCGCCTGCCATGCGGACCCCACACATGCGGGGCGAGGGAGGCTTCGCCCACATCGGGAAGGAACATCATGTGCCCGTGCACACACCAGCCGTGAGGGAGAAGCGCGGTGTCGCTGTGTGAAAAGCTCCTGCAATCTGTACGGCCAGCGCTACGAGGTGAGCGTGGGACAAATCCCAAGCGGGCAATTCATGAAGGAAAACAAACCGTACTAACCACGAGAAAGATACCCAGCGTGAGTGACCCTGTCGAGGCAGCCTCTCTCCCCAGGCTTCCCAGGGTGCAAGGACGCTCAGCCCCCACTGCCGAGGTCGTGAGAGCTGCAGTTTAACCAAGGGTGACTTAACAATGAGCCCAGGAGGCTGTGAAACTGTCTTCCTCTTCCCTATGTGACTGCAACTCAAGAATAACCCCAAGGAAGTTACCAACGCTGTGCTCAAGACACAGGTGTGTGCACGCCAGCACCGACTGGTGGGGAAAGCAGAAGCAGGAGGAGCAACGGATGAGCGGAGGGGAGAGCCAGCCGGACTGTGTGCCTACAGAACGCTCCCACTCGCCTGTGTCAGCCCGGGCCCCTGGATTCTGCCCACAAGCATGTAACTGGGGGGGGGGGTTGCTACCTTTCATTTCTTAATTTCTTATTAATAGTGATAGAAATATCTACCTTTTTGTTATTTATTTTATCTTTTTGAAACAGGGTCTCCCTATGCAGTTCAGGTTGGCCTTGAGCTCACTTTGTAGCCCAGGCTGATCTCTAACTTGCAATGATCCTCCTGCCTCAGCCTCCCGAGTGCTGGGAATACAGGCGTCTGCCACCATATCCAGCAACCATCGATTTGTTTTTAAAAGAGCTTGGTAGGATTAAGGTATGGAATTTTCAATAGTCACGTTTTCTACTATGTTAGTCTAAGTTTATTTTGAAAACAAAAATGTTGTGACAACTTATTAGCAAATGTGAATTTCCATGCACACCAGAGAGTACACCATCATCCCTGCGAACACTGGCCCTCACACAATGAAACGCCTCTCAGAGCATGCATGGGAAGGTGCAGGTACCCCTCCATCCCTGGCAGGAGTCCAAGAGCCCTATGAACACAACCACTGGAGAGCTCAGCTCCC
Source organism: Dolichotis patagonum (assembly GCA_004027295.1). Lineage (NCBI taxonomy): Eukaryota > Metazoa > Chordata > Mammalia > Rodentia > Caviidae > Dolichotis > Dolichotis patagonum. The sequence goes on along the minus strand of PVJX010036858.1, from coordinate 1,817 downwards.
TTCTGCTAAAAGCCACAACACCCATCATCTTATCCACCCCCTTTTTCTCATAGGGCTTCCCCAAATAAAAACGGGTTAGAATTTTTAAAAGGATAAGTCACTGAAAAAAACTACCATTAAATCATACTTCTGGCATTTTGTTCTGAGTAAGTGTAGACTGGTATCTGGTACAAATAATATCACTTGCTTCTTGTATGCTTGACAAATCACAAATTGAATCAAATCTATATGTGTGCATTGTATAAACAGGGTGGACCAGAATTCTCCCACACAGCTGCTACTGCTGAAAAATGATGATACAACTTATTTCATGACAACTTTCTTACTCCTCAGATTATCTAAAAACAGAATAAAGCATTTGTTATTTCTAACTGGCAACACAAACCAGAAATGCTAAATAGAAAGTCTGAAGAAACCATAAAGAAATTCCTGTTTGGAATCTGAATGATGCTACTATGCTTTACAGTCTGGCTTTATTAAATGGATAAAGACAAAGATGAAACTGTTAAGGGACAAAAATAAGCTGGTATTTCTGGGGCTGAGAATGTTCTATCTAGTTCTATTTCCATTACACAGCACAGTTAGAAACTACTATGCAACAGGCCAGTCTCCATGTATCTTAAAGCCGAAAAGCCTTGCTGAAATATTCACCCTTAAACCTCATGCTCCAAACACAACCCCAGACTGAAAGTCCAAGACACCCCAAAACTAAATTAAGTAAAGAATACACCAGGCATGTGGTAGGTTCTTGCTGACAGGAACACTGCAGATGGATTTCACTAATGCGGGCTGAGAGAAGCCATTCTCCTAAATTCCAAGCTGATTCACGGAGTGGGTAGCTCTGTGTTCAGAGCTCCCAGGTCTCCACCAACAGGTATGGAGGAGCAAATGCATTCCTGTGTGGAAGACGACAAGGCTGTTGTACAACTCACAAAGGACTCCTCAAATTACGCATGGACCTGCTTGCACACCTGTACTCCAACCAGGACAATCTAAGCTTTGGGAAGCAGAATACAACTGCTTTGGCCAGAAACTGAGAACTTTTTCGCAGGTATCTCAGGTGATGTTTCGGGAGCTGTAGTACCTTGCAACATCACACGGGAGGTCCTAACAACCAAAGTGCCGCAACAAGCGAGGGATGTTCGGGGGCGTGCAGAGGCTGGTAGGAGTCTGCTTTCTTCAGCTGTGCCGAGACTCGGAAGCAGATGTGAGCAGGACGAGAGGCGCACACTGCATTTCAGGAGAAAGCAACCCCCACATATGTTTTCCGATCTCTATCTACAGGGAACCATCAGTGCAGCCAGGATAACTCCAATATGATTTCCACATGCAACCACTGCAGGCTGCAGAGGGTCACGGAAGAAAGGGGCACTCAGTACCTGCTACCCCAAGTCTGATGAGCACGTGTATAGATCTGCCAGGCGGGAGGTTCTGGAATGTAGCTGGGGCCCCACGCCTTGACCGATCTGCTCACCTTAGTGAACCTTCACTCCCTCAGTGTTTACTGAGATCCCACAACACATCAAGCCTCTTGCTTTTGCTCAGGGTACAACAAAAACAAAAACAATTTATCTCCACATTATTTGATAATTCAAATGAGAGCAGTAAGCAGAAGTGTAATACATTAAATACAGTACATAGGATGTTACAAGAAAACCAACAGGAAGAGGGAGATGGCAGAGGTTACACAGGAGGCACAGTAAAGACACAGACACACGAGAGAACACCTGGAGGCGGGGAACAGACAGCAGAAACCTCCCCAACTTCTCAGTCTCCACAGTCACATGAACCTGGCCCTCGCCCCTAATGAATCCCCG